>CP137675.1:19633798-19741733 GCA_037976565.1 Mesocentrotus franciscanus | reverse complement strand
TTTTTCACCCAAATGGCTATAATTTCCAAATTAAGAATGATACCGCGTCCCGGTTGATATCATGGTGTAAGGCACGTCGTCCTCAACACGTACATGTAATTGGTTCATCTGTGCCATCCGTATTTTTCGAGTAAATGGCAATTTCATGTTTAGAGGTGAAAAGGCGCGTATTAGGCCTTTTGAGACGTTTTTTCGTTTTTCACCCAAATGGCTATAATTTCCAAATTAAGAATGATAGCGCGTCCCGGTTGATATCATGGTGTAAGGCACGTCGTCCTCAACACGTACATGTAATTGGTTCATCTGTGCCATCCGTATTTTTCGAGTAAATGGCAATTTCATGTTTAGAGGTGAAATAGGCGCGTATTAGGCCTTTTGAGACGTTTTTTTCGTTTTTCACCCAAATGGCTATAATTTCCAAATTAAGAATGATAGCGCGTCCCGGTTGATATCATGGTGTAAGGCACGTCGTCCTCAACACGTACATGTAATTGGTTCATCTGTGCCATCCGTATTTTTCGAGTAAATGGCAATTTCATGTTTAGAGGTGAAAAAGGCGCGTATTAGGCCTTTTGAGACGTTTTTTTCGTTTTTCACCCAAATGGCTATAATTTCCAAATTAAGAATGATAGCGCGTCCCGGTTGATATCATGGTGTAAGGCACGTCGTCCTCAACACGTACATGTAATTGGTTCATCTGTGCCATCCGTATTTTTCGAGTAAATGGCAATTTCATGTTTAGAGGTGAAAAGGCGCGTATTAGGCCTTTGAGACGTTTTTTCGTTTTTCACCCAAATGGCTATAATTTCCAAATTAAGAATGATAGCGCGTCCCGGTTGATATCATGGTGTAAGGCACGTCGTCCTCAACACGTACATGTAATTGGTTCATCTGTGCCATCCGTATTTTTCGAGTAAATGGCAATTTCATGTTTAGAGGTGAAAAGGCGCGTATTAGGCCTTTTGAGACGTTTTTTCGTTTTTCACCCAAATGGCTATAATTTCCAAATTAAGAATGATAGCGCGTCCCGGTTGATATCATGGTGTAAGGCACGTCGTCCTCAACACGTACATGTAATTGGTTCATCTGTGCCATCCGTATTTTTCGAGTAAATGGCAATTTCATGTTTAGAGGTGAAAAGGCGCGTATTAGGCCTTTTGAGACGTTTTTTCGTTTTTCACCCAAATGGCTATAATTTCCAAATTAAGAATGATAGCGCGTCCCGGTTGATATCATGGTGTAAGGCACGTCGTCCTCAACACGTACATGTAATTGGTTCATCTGTGCCATCCGTATTTTTCGAGTAAATGGCAATTTCATGTTTAGAGGTGAAAAGGCGCGTATTAGGCCTTTTGAGACGTTTTTTCGTTTTTCACCCAAATGGCTATAATTTCCAAATTAAGAATGATAGCGCGTCCCGGTTGATATCATGGTGTAAGGCACGTCGTCCTCAACACGTACATGTAATTGGTTCATCTGTGCCATCCGTATTTTTCGAGTAAATGGCAATTTCATGTTTAGAGGTGAAAAGGCGCGTATTAGGCCTTTTGAGACGTTTTTTCGTTTTTCACCCAAATGGCTATAATTTCCAAATTAAGAATGATAGCGCGTCCCGGTTGATATCATGGTGTAAGGCACGTCGTCCTCAACACGTACATGTAATTGGTTCATCTGTGCCATCCGTAGTTTTCGAGTAAATGGCAATTTCATGTTTAGAGGTGAAAAGGCGCGTATTAGGCCTTTTGAGACGTTTTTTCGTTTTTCACCCAAATGGCTATAATTTCCAAATTAAGAATGATAGCGCGTCCCGGTTGATATCATGGTGTAAGGCACGTCGTCCTCAACACGTACATGTAATTGGTTCATCTGTGCCATCCGTAGTTTTCGAGTAAATGGCAATTTCATGTTTAGAGGTGAGAAGGCGCGTATTAGGCCTTTTGAGACGTTTTTTCGTTTTTCACCCAAATGGCTATAATTTCCAAATTAAGAATGATAGCGCGTCCCGGTTGATATCATGGTGTAAGGCACGTCGTCCTCAACACGTACATGTAATTGGTTCATCTGTCCATCCGTAGTTTTCGAGTAAATGGCAATTTCATGTTTAGAGGTGAAAAGGCGCGTATTAGGCCTTTTGAGACGTTTTTTCGTTTTTCACCCAAATGGCTATAATTTCCAAATTAAGAATGATAGCGCGTCCCGGTTGATATCATGGTGTAAGGCACGTCGTCCTCAACACGTACATGTAATTGGTTCATCTGTCCATCCGTAGTTTTCGAGTAAATGGCAATTTCATGTTTAGAGGTGAAAAGGCGCGTATTAGGCCTTTTGAGACGTTTTTTCGTTTTTCACCCAAATGGCTATAATTTCCAAATTAAGAATGATAGCGCGTCCCGGTTGATATCATGGTGTAAGGCACGTCGTCCTCAACACGTACATGTAATTGGTTCATCTGTCCATCCGTAGTTTTCGAGTAAATGGCAATTTCATGTTTAGAGGTGAAAAGGCGCGTATTAGGCCTTTTGAGACGTTTTTTCGTTTTTCACCCAAATGGCTATAATTTCCAAATTAAGAATGATAGCGCGTCCCGGTTGATATCATGGTGTAAGGCACGTCGTCCTCAACACGTACATGTAATTGGTTCATCTGTGCCATCCGTAGTTTTCGAGTAAATGGCAATTTCATGTTTAGAGGTGAAAAGGCGCGTATTAGGCCTTTTGAGACGTTTTTTCGTTTTTCACCCAAATGGCTATAATTTCCAAATTAAGAATGATAGCGCGTCCCGGTTGATATCATGGTGTAAGGCACGTCGTCCTCAACACGTACATGTAATTGGTTCATCTGTGCCATCCGTAGTTTTCGAGTAAATGGCAATTTCATGTTTAGAGGTGAAAAGGCGCGTATTAGGCCTTTTGAGACGTTTTTTCGTTTTTCACCCAAATGGCTATAATTTCCAAATTAAGAATGATAGCGCGTCCCGGTTGATATCATGGTGTAAGGCACGTCGTCCTCAACACGTACATGTAATTGGTTCATCTGTCCATCCGTAGTTTTCGAGTAAATGGCAATTTCATGTTTAGAGGTGAAAAGGCGCGTATTAGGCCTTTTGAGACGTTTTTTCGTTTTTCACCCAAATGGCTATAATTTCCAAATTAAGAATGATAGCGCGTCCCGGTTGATATCATGGTGTAAGGCACGTCGTCCTCAACACGTACATGTAATTGGTTCATCTGTGCCATCCGTAGTTTTCGAGTAAATGGCAATTTCATGTTTAGAGGTGAAAAGGCGCGTATTAGGCCTTTTGAGACGTTTTTTCGTTTTTCACCCAAATGGCTATAATTTCCAAATTAAGAATGATAGCGCGTCCCGGTTGATATCATGGTGTAAGGCACGTCGTCCTCAACACGTACATGTAATTGGTTCATCTGTGCCATCCGTAGTTTTCGAGTAAATGGCAATTTCATGTTTAGAGGTGAAAAGGCGCGTATTAGGCCTTTTGAGACGTTTTTTCGTTTTTCACCCAAATGGCTATAATTTCCAAATTAAGAATGATAGCGCGTCCCGGTTGATATCATGGTGTAAGGCACGTCGTCCTCAACACGTACATGTAATTGGTTCATCTGTGCCATCCGTAGTTTTCGAGTAAATGGCAATTTCATGTTTAGAGGTGAAAAGGCGCGTATTAGGCCTTTTGAGACGTTTTTTCGTTTTTCACCCAAATGGCTATAATTTCCAAATTAAGAATGATAGCGCGTCCCGGTTGATATCATGGTGTAAGGCACGTCGTCCTCAACACGTACATGTAATTGGTTCATCTGTGCCATCCGTAGTTTTCGAGTAAATGGCAATTTCATGTTTAGAGGTGAAAAGGCGCGTATTAGGCCTTTTGAGACGTTTTTTCGTTTTTCACCCAAATGGCTATAATTTCCAAATTAAGAATGATAGCGCGTCCCGGTTGATATCATGGTGTAAGGCACGTCGTCCTCAACACGTACATGTAATTGGTTCATCTGTGCCATCCGTAGTTTTCGAGTAAATGGCAATTTCATGTTTAGAGGTGAAAACGGCGCGTATTAGGCCTTTTGAGACGTTTTTTCGTTTTTCACCCAAATGGCTATAATTTCCAAATTAAGAATGATAGCGCGTCCCGGTTGATATCATGGTGTAAGGCACGTCGTCCTCAACACGTACATGTAATTGGTTCATCTGTGCCATCCGTAGTTTTCGAGTAAATGGCAATTTCATGTTTAGAGGTGAAAAGGCGCGTATTAGGCCTTTTGAGACGTTTTTTCGTTTTTCACCCAAATGGCTATAATTTCCAAATTAAGAATGATAGCGCGTCCCGGTTGATATCATGGTGTAAGGCACGTCGTCCTCAACACGTACATGTAATTGGTTCATCTGTCCATCCGTAGTTTTCGAGTAAATGGCAATTTCATGTTTAGAGGTGAAAAGGCGCGTATTAGGCCTTTTGAGACGTTTTTTCGTTTTTCACCCAAATGGCTATAATTTCCAAATTAAGAATGATAGCGCGTCCCGGTTGATATCATGGTGTAAGGCACGTCGTCCTCAACACGTACATGTAATTGGTTCATCTGTCCATCCGTAGTTTTCGAGTAAATGGCAATTTTATGTTTAGAGGTGAAAAGGCGCGTATTAGGCCTTTTGAGACGTTTTTTCGTTTTTCACCCAAATGGCTATAATTTCCAAATTAAGAATGATAGCGCGTCCCGGTTGATATCATGGTGTAAGGCACGTCGTCCTCAACACGTACATGTAATTGGTTCATCTGTCCATCCGTAGTTTTCGAGTAAATGGCAATTTCATGTTTAGAGGTGAAAAGGCGCGTATTAGGCCTTTTGAGACGTTTTTTCGTTTTTCACCCAAATGGCTATAATTTCCAAATTAAGAATGATAGCGCGTCCCGGTTGATATCATGGTGTAAGGCACGTCGTCCTCAACACGTACATGTAATTGGTTCATCTGTCCATCCGTAGTTTTCGAGTAAATGGCAATTTCATGTTTAGAGGTGAAAAGGCGCGTATTAGGCCTTTTGAGACGTTTTTTCGTTTTTCACCCAAATGGCTATAATTTCCAAATTAAGAATGATAGCGCGTCCCGGTTGATATCATGGTGTAAGGCACGTCGTCCTCAACACGTACATGTAATTGGTTCATCTGTCCATCCGTAGTTTTCGAGTAAATGGCAATTTCATGTTTAGAGGTGAAAAGGCGCGTATTAGGCCTTTTGAGACGTTTTTTCGTTTTTCACCCAAATGGCTATAATTTCCAAATTAAGAATGATAGCGCGTCCCGGTTGATATCATGGTGTAAGGCACGTCGTCCTCAACACGTACATGTAATTGGTTCATCTGTCCATCCGTAGTTTTCGAGTAAATGGCAATTTCATGTTTAGAGGTGAAAAGGCGCGTATTAGGCCTTTTGAGACGTTTTTTCGTTTTTCACCCAAATGGCTATAATTTCCAAATTAAGAATGATAGCGCGTCCCGGTTGATATCATGGTGTAAGGCACGTCGTCCTCAACACGTACATGTAATTGGTTCATCTGTCCATCCGTAGTTTTCGAGTAAATGGCAATTTTATGTTTAGAGGTGAAAAGGCGCGTATTAGGCCTTTTGAGACGTTTTTTCGTTTTTCACCCAAATGGCTATAATTTCCAAATTAAGAATGATAGCGCGTCCCGGTTGATATCATGGTGTAAGGCACGTCGTCCTCAACACGTACATGTAATTGGTTCATCTGTCCATCCGTAGTTTTCGAGTAAATGGCAATTTCATGTTTAGAGGTGAAAAGGCGCGTATTAGGCCTTTTGAGACGTTTTTTCGTTTTTCACCCAAATGGCTATAATTTCCAAATTAAGAATGATAGCGCGTCCCGGTTGATATCATGGTGTAAGGCACGTCGTCCTCAACACGTACATGTAATTGGTTCATCTGTCCATCCGTAGTTTTCGAGTAAATGGCAATTTCATGTTTAGAGGTGAAAAGGCGCGTATTAGGCCTTTTGAGACGTTTTTTCGTTTTTCACCCAAATGGCTATAATTTCCAAATTAAGAATGATAGCGCGTCCCGGTTGATATCATGGTGTAAGGCACGTCGTCCTCAACACGTACATGTAATTGGTTCATCTGTCCATCCGTAGTTTTCGAGTAAATGGCAATTTCATGTTTAGAGGTGAAAAGGCGCGTATTAGGCCTTTTGAGACGTTTTTTCGTTTTTCACCCAAATGGCTATAATTTCCAAATTAAGAATGATAGCGCGTCCCGGTTGATATCATGGTGTAAGGCACGTCGTCCTCAACACGTACATGTAATTGGTTCATCTGTCCATCCGTAGTTTTCGAGTAAATGGCAATTTCATGTTTAGAGGTGAAAAGGCGCGTATTAGGCCTTTTGAGACGTTTTTTCGTTTTTCACCCAAATGGCTATAATTTCCAAATTAAGAATGATAGCGCGTCCCGGTTGATATCATGGTGTAAGGCACGTCGTCCTCAACACGTACATGTAATTGGTTCATCTGTCCATCCGTAGTTTTCGAGTAAATGGCAATTTCATGTTTAGAGGTGAAAAGGCGCGTATTAGGCCTTTTGAGACGTTTTTTCGTTTTTCACCCAAATGGCTATAATTTCCAAATTAAGAATGATAGCGCGTCCCGGTTGATATCATGGTGTAAGGCACGTCGTCCTCAACACGTACATGTAATTGGTTCATCTGTCCATCCGTAGTTTTCGAGTAAATGGCAATTTCATGTTTAGAGGTGAAAAGGCGCGTATTAGGCCTTTTGAGACGTTTTTTCGTTTTTCACCCAAATGGCTATAATTTCCAAATTAAGAATGATAGCGCGTCCCGGTTGATATCATGGTGTAAGGCACGTCGTCCTCAACACGTACATGTAATTGGTTCATCTGTCCAATTCGTAGTTTTCGAGTAAATGGCAATTTCATGTTTAGAGGTGAAAAAGGCGCGTATTAGACCTACCCCCCCAAAAAAAAAAACAACAACAAAATTATATTTTTATCATACAAATTTGAATTATATTTGTTTAAACAAATAGATAAAATGTTAATTTGAGTAAAGGTGAGAAAAGAGCTCTTCATAAGTTAGAAAATGATAGAACTTAATTGCGTATATATATTCTTTTCAAAAACTAGAATATTGACCTGCACACATGCAAGCACAACCGAGCTGGGCTGATCACTTTATAGACTACCGGTATATGTGATCCCTAATTTAATCAGGTACGTGTCAGGTACAGTTCACGTACAAGTTTGACACCCACGAGTCCTACGGCCAACCTGTCCTATGGCCTACAAGTCATAACTCACGAGTCCACGAACTTGACAGTGGGCAAAGGCCTCCGAGTTCGACACTTTTTGGGCCTAATTGACACAGTGTCTAGCTCGATGTTGAGCATAATATAGTGCCGATCTCTTGCATGGGCTTGTTTTATTTAGCGTCAACCTCATATGCTCTGTATGACTTGCGGGTGTCAAGCTCATGGAACTTTTTTCTACATGTCTTTAGCTTGTGGGCCGTAAGTGTTGAGGTCAATGTGATATATGACCCAATTCAATTAGTTGATCATCACAATTACACGAGCCATTCATTTCAACAGGGTTTGCTGCAAAAGTATGGCATATCAGAAGCAATAAACTAATAATCAATGGAATTAAAACAGCTGCAGTTTTTCTAAGTTTTTTTATAAATTCATTAAAAAGTTTACATCTATAATTTGTATTTTTAGTAACAACTTATGTCTGGTGTATACCTTTAGCAATTCTGTATAACAGGATTTTGGTGCCAACGTCGGTCGGCAGGGGTACAAAGTTCATGGATGTGACATGGTGGTGCTTGACAACAGCAGCCTGATGTTTACAAGGCCCACCAGTCCTGCCTGCATGGCATGTGCAGCATCCCACTTGGGTGTCAACGTGGTACTCTAAGCCAGCTTGGCGTTGGCTCACAACCTTGAACTCCGTTTCGGATATCTGCATTATTAATACGGGGGGAAAAGTGAAATAGCAATAAATGAATGAAATCTACTTAAAGCTTTAATAAACAAAAGAGAGATTAATGCAAGCAATAAAGGTGATATTTTGGATACACGTACGCCAAGAGCTCGAGACTGGCCACCGAGTCCCGCAGGCCCGGCAGCCCAAGAGTCGACATAACTCACAGGTGATACGGCCCACAAGATCATCTTGCAAATAAGACCCACAAGATTGACACTGTAAATTAGGCCCAAGAGCACGTTGGTTTCATTTCCCTATCTATAGTGTCAAGCCCGTGCGTATATAAACTATACACACAGTGTCGAGCTCGTTGTCCTATGTTGTAAGCTGTATGACTCGTGGGCCTGTTTTCAATCATATGTCTAGCTCATCGGAAATGACCCTTATTTTTTCTTCTTCTGGTAAACTGTAGTTTGTTGTGTAATACTATAGTATAGACAGTTACCACCCCCCCCCCCAAAAAAAAAAACCAGGATTGATCATACTTCTGCTAGAGAGCACATGATCCAACCACCCGTTAGCAACATCAAGAATTCTTCTCTCATAGTAATCCTGCAGATGATTATAAAGAAAGTCTGCAAGTTGGGCAACATTGAAGGCCTTTGTCCTTGCCAAGATCCGGTCTTTGAGGACACGCATTGCTGCCTCGCAATAATTGTTCGTGGTGTTGCCCCGAAGTGGCAAATCTGTCCTATATTATGAGCACGCCCAGTCATGTCTCCTTGAGTAAGCACTGGCCAGATAGTCCTTGTAAGACCTAGGATTGGAAAAGACAAAATATTACAAAAAATATGAGATTTAGATGAACGTTTTAATCTAGACCATAGTTGCTGAACAGCTTTCACATTTCAGATATACTTGCCTAAATTTTTTGTTTTAATGAGGCAAACTTACTGATAAGAACAACAACAACAACAACAATAATAAGCAAAATAATAATAAAAAACAAATAATAATTATAAAAATTTAAAGAAAACATATACCAAACATGGAAATCACTCACTTGTTAATGGTTGGATCAGACATACTGGAGTGAAAAAGCTAGGGCATCGGTCTCTTCGGGAGTAAATTGAGGCGAAAATCATTCTCCTCATTTGGGCAAGGTAGTTTGGCCTGTCGGCAAGCGGGATTTGGTGAGGACTGCTCCAAAGCCACCTCCATGTGGCCTGTAAGAGGTGGAAAGAACACAACAGCTGCTTGCTTTGTGGAAAAGATCTTTCAAAGCCCGTCGCTCAGCCATACAGTCATCTGTAATGAAGATCTGCGGGCCGACGGCACCCCTTCCACCAAAGCATCCTGCTGGCAAGATGGTCTGCAGTAGCTGCAGGGCAGCTGTAATTGTAGCCTGTGTTTCTGCTGTAGTAATAAGGATTCCAAGAGGTAGCCCGCCAACACAATATAGTGCGTGAGTAGCATGAACACTTTGCAGTTATGACGATCCATATTACTGGACGCATCCATGAAACAAAGCTCGCTTGAAAATGTGTGCATTGTATGCACACGTTGCATTACAGGTGTGCAGATGGCTACAATGACCTGGTTGTCATCAGCAACCTTCACAGCTATCTTCCCATCTCCTAATGCATTGTACTGGTCTGCAAATGCTTTCATACTGGCTAGCATGTCTTCATCGCCACTGGCAGCACCATAATTGGCTTCAAAAATCTTCCGATACAATCTAAAAGAAAGTAAAATGATACATAGAAAGTCAAAAAGTAAAGCCTCTATTTTTTTTCTTAAAAATTAATAAGTGCACGTGGACCTATATGAAGAGGCAAAATGGAATATACTTTTATCGAGAAGTATTTTCCTCTTTTGGTGGATTTCATGATACTTAAAACACCGTTAGAACAGTTTTCAGAATACCGATTTATAATCGATTTTAGCTACAGGTGTTTTTAAGTCGGTGGCCTATAACGGAAGTTAAAACGAAACTTAAAACAGTTAAAACGGTGTTCAGAATACCACCCATGGACAATTCATTATCATGTTCTTTATCCTTACCATGCAAATATACTTTAAAGGGCAATGCCACTCCAAAATTAACTTACTTTTAATAGAAGCAGAAAAATCAGACAAACCAATCAAAAATTGTGTGAGCAAAATCGGACTACTAATAAAAAAGTTATGAATTTTGGAAAAAAGTATGTAAAACTATGGAACAATGGAAATCACTACACAAATTGCAAATTTGGTTATCAGTTTGTGACGTCATGTCCTCACTATTTATCAATTGCTTTATATATTTTAATGCCATTAATTTCCCTTTTTATCCCCCAAAACTTGATTTACCCATGCCTTTGCCCAGGTTATATATGATTTGTATCATAGTGCGTGCATGACATTTCATAAAATCTTTTATGAACTTTGAAGAATTGATATTATTTTCTGAATATTGTATGTTAATAATTATTGATTTTTATATAAATAGTTTATCAAAATTCACATTTTTCATGAATCAACTAAAAAAAAATTACTCTGTATTAGTGCATTCACGTAAAATCATATTACTATCATTAAGCTAACTTGGATGCTGGTGTAAAGAAATAGGATTCTTAGTGGTTTGTCTGATTTTTCAGCTTCTATTAAAATCAAAACGACTGACTCAGATGAAGTCCAGTGGAGGTCTGTCTGTCTTTTATTATGCAGCCTCATACTGTACATTTTTAGGCAAAGTATATTCTAATGAAATACATCATAAACCAATAGCAAAATAGGATTTAAGAGTAAGGCTGAATATTCAAAAGGAAAAGGAGAAGAGAACCAATGACAAATAAGAAGTGGAAATACCTAAGATCCATGAATAAAGAATGAGAAGAGAACGAACGAAGGAACATACCAGGTGAGATGGAAGAATTGGTATGGAGAGGAGATAAATGGAGGAAGGAATTGGGTTGAGTAATAGAGTAAATGCATATGTAAGTAATAAGCAAATGATATGAAATGAATATGTATAGAGAGAAGAGACTAGAGAAACAAATAGTAACTGTAACAAATACAAGTAGGAATGAGTCTAATTCTAACTCTTACAATAACTATTCATAACTAAATCAACCAATGTTATGGGGAATTAGAATGTAGTTCAAATGCGTACATGAGGGTGAAGCATGTACAGTGGACAGGAACTTCGTAATGAAATGAAACAACTTTTTATGGGAATGTCAAGCATGAAGGAGAAATGATGATAATAGAGAATCACTTGATAATATAAAACATGAAGGAGAAAATGGAACAGATCTGCATTTTGGCTTTCACATATTGCAATCCACATTCATGCGCAGGTATGATATCCAACAACATCCATGGATTAGAGGAAGTATGCTGTTCCGTTTATGTTGCTGTTTTTATTGATTTTTTTTTTTGGGGGAGGGTTGGCTGTATGAAATCATTCTGATAATGTAGTCATTATTTCTGGTAAATTGTAGTATTTGACCTCATTTGACTGTTGACCTACAATAACATCCCTGTCAGGCTTCTACCGTCCAAGTCACCAACGGAAATGGTTGCAAAATTATTCAAGTTCCACCACCGTTTTACAGAAGGAAGAACAGATGTCACTCAAAAAAACAAAATACAAAAAACTTTTTTTTGGGGGACAAAGAAAAATATTGGAATGATAATGCCTACCCTATTCCCTCTTGAGAAAAAAATGATTGCAATAGCAAATGATAGATGCTGGCTTACTTTGAACAGAACATATCTGTGAGTGGTGATGTAGGTCCTCAAAACCCGCCAAGTGCAGAATGAGGATTCCGCAAAGGCCTTCACCCACTCCTTAGCAACAGCTTCATCACTGATGTTTACCCTGATGACACCTGTGAAGGTGGGTCCAGGATGTTCATCCATTGTGCATACATGGTAGTCATACCCCCTGGGTAGAATCTCCTGGGGGATAAAGACAGAATGAAGAATTTACATGTGAAAATTTGTGGAGTAATTATCTCTCATAATTGCTCTAATTGTTCTCGTTCTAGTTACTTGACTCATTACAGGAACTGTAAACCTCTTCATGTTTAACACCACTCATATTTTTTCAACTTCCATAACTTATTAACCATAATTTAATATCAAATATACACCTTGGGTCTAAAGGGCAGAATTTTTTCTAAGATTTAAAAGTAGAAATTAAAAGGCTTACCGAGGAAAAACATTTTTAACACATGTATACCCCTGTATATCTAAGTAACAATCAATTAGAGATTTCTCATAAGCCTACAATAAAAAAAGTTTTCAACTAATATAGACCCATTTGGCTGGGTGCTTTTTTATGGTTATTGGGGAGCTAAGTTCAAGTATGCCTGACAAAAGATAATGTATGTACTGACATAGCAACACACCTAAATTGAATATTCATTAGAATAGAGGTTTACTTCTTAGTTTGGAAGCCACCCCCTCTCCCATTTTGGCTGACATGAGACACTGGAAACAAAATTATGACCAAAATTTACTATTTTTCCAAGCCTTTATTCCATGCCTAACTGTTAAAATTTAGAAACGGGAAATCAGTACAAATTATTAAACAGCTTCTGCATGTTTTACTCATATTAATTTTGCTTCCAGAAAGTTCACTAAAAATTCAAAGTCTTGACCAAGTTATTATTTAAAGTGACTTGGTAACATTGCCTCAGATTCTGAAACAAAATCCTGGATTTAGCTCATGCTGCAATCAAATTATAAACCTTAAAGGGATTAATTGGGTAACTTTGTCTCAGATTCTGAAACAAAATCCTGGATTTAGCTCATGCTGCAATGATAATTATAAACCTTAAGGTCAGTCAGGAACCCCATGACTTTTAAAAGCCGATCGCCAGTCTGATTATCAAGATATTTATGATTGGAAATTGAAACCAAATTTTGCGTATTCCTAACAGTTTTCATAGCACTACAGTCTATTGGGGAAAATGAGTATGGTAAAATCGGTCACTCAAAGATTTTTATTTTTTGAGGCACTTCATATAATCATTTTGAAGAGCAATTTTTTTAGAGATTCAATATTACACCATATCACAGACACTGCGAGGGCCATGCATCTCAGAGTTAACATTGTTAAACGATGCCTTTAAAGTTTCTGTTGGGCTATACAAATCAGATATAAACTGTATCATATCCTGCGTCAAAAACCTATTGGTTTTTGATTGGTCGAGAGCTCTTCACGTGACCAGAAATATTTCTACTATTTAAAGGTAATTGCTCTTAAAAAGTACTATTTGGGAGTACTATTTGGGAGATGATTCAGGAACAAGATGTGAAACAATATGAAATTACACCCTAAACTAAGGCCTAAAAACTAACTTGAAATTGAATGAATTGTAACTGATTGTAATAGACCTACGGTCCTGTATGTTAGTGTTACTGTGTTTGTAGATCTAACTTAGTTGGGGTGTCTGGAAATTTTTTTTTTGCTTATTTCACAATTGACCAAACCATTGGCATATCGAGGGGGGATGTGTTTTGGGTGTTCATATGGAAACGTTGTATCATCCGCTCAATCTGACTTGCGTAGACCAAATAAGCATTTTTCCATGAAAAAGTGAAGTTTTCTAAAAATGTGCATTTCTTTCCAGCATTGGGGTGCCTGGGAGTCACTCGGGTAACATTTCAAAAAGTATAGGCCTAATATAAAAAGACAATATGCAATTTTTCTGTACTTTTGTCGGAAAAAAACATATTTATCCAGCACAATGTCGTCTCTTTTTGCGTTGGAGAAGAGCAAAAAGCGAATTTCAATCACACTTTGGCCGCTCTCGCAAGCTCTCACTCGTTCCACTGTGGTCAAGCGGCTTTGGGGCAAGCGGCTAATGAATATACTAATCATTAGCCTTTTTCTGGTATTAAATTTGCTTTGATTGGATGTATATTTTTGTCGGAATTTACTCTATTTACATAATGGAACTACCTTCCCGATGAAGCCAGTGGCCCGTGACCACAGAACTGTAAATATACGTAGAAGGCTCATAGTGGTTCGAAAAATGTGGCCAGCGCTCGTATGTGATAAGGTGATATCCGCCATTTTTGTTAGTCCTCTATTGTTGTTCGCCGCTTTTTTCTCAAGGACAGGCCAGACTTGAATTCTTGAAATTTGTGAGCTATGAAAAGATTGAGGACTAAGCAAAATGGCGGCGTGTGCACTCGAGCGTATCTCCCAGCACGTTCAACGGCCACACGTCGATCTGTGCATTGCGAATTGGGATGAGCGCTCTACATATTTTACAGTTCTGTGCCCGTCACCCCTGCACTCAACGCTGTGTGTTGTGGTCAACTTCTTTCATGAGACAAATCCAAGCAAACGTTTCCATAATTATGAAACACCCCCCCCCTGGCAAAAGGGGGGTGTTTTAGAATTTTAAAAGGAGTGTTCAATCCCCCCCCCGTTGAGCCCCCCAAAAATGAGTGCTTACCCCCACCCCCTTTATAATCGCCGCTAAATATTTTTCACGAATTGTGGGGAAAAAAATAGTGCTCCTCCCCTCCCATTCACCGGCTGGCTGATTCTCCTATAAAAAATATTTTCTCATGAATTGGGCAAAAAACATCCCCCTTACAAAATCCTGGATACCCCCTTGGCTTGGACCCAACACAACTTACTTAGATTAGGCCAGGGTCAGTTACTTAGACCAGTGGCGGATCCAGGGGGCCCGGCCCTCCCTAGAAAAAACAGGTAAAAACACCCTTTAAAAAAAAAAGAAGTTGGGTCCCTCCTGGCGCCCAAGGGGGTGGCGGTGGATAAAATAACCCTTCCGTAGGAAAAATTTTTCGGGTGCCAAAAAAAAATTGTGCTCACTACCCCTGGCGCCCAAGGGGTGGTGGTGGAAAAAAATTACCCTTCCCGGAGGGAAAATTTTTTTTCGGGTGCCAAAATTTTTTTTTTTGGCTCACTACCCCCCCCTCACTGAGCGAAAAATCGACCGGCACGATTTTCAAATTTTCGCACGAAGTGGGCCCCTTTTTAGGCCCCCTCCCTTGCCGCTGGCTGGATCCGCCCCTGACTTAGACTTAGAAGTTAGAACTTAAGAGTTAGAGTTAGAATAGTCTAGGCCTAGACTAGATCAAGTTAGACTTAGAGACTAGAGTCTAGATGATACTATAGTACTAGGTCTATAGTAGTAGACTACTACTAGATCTAGGTCTACTACTAGTACTATCTAGGGTCTAGAATCTAATTATTAAATTTTCTTTCTGGATTTGGAAAATAATAACCTTCAAACTAACATAACAGAAATATGATTTGTTTGTGAAAAATTCCAGTTAGACTAATTACTGCAGAATAAGGAAATGAAATCGGAGTTTTTTTCCTCAGCTTTTTCCCGCCATAAACCTCTAGATCTAGGCTATGTAATGTACATGTAGGCTATGTAGTTAAGAAATGGCACACACACGAATGCAAATTTGAGCTTCTGTCTTCTCTAGAGTCTAGGCTGCCGAGGTCCGATAGATCTAAAACTTTATCTAGAATAATGTGCCTAAAAACTTGTCCTTAATATAGTGTCAAAAGAATGACCTAAATTTGTCTTTCCATACATTCCAAACATGACGAAATTAATTCACATCACATTTTAATTACACGATGGCGAATTTGCCCCAAAAAGTGTGTCATTTTCCCCCCTTAAACTTAATCCCACGTTTTTAAGCCGACACTTTTTACGTGCGACTTCAGACACCCAGTACTGTAGTATTGTAGTAACACTGTTTCTTCTTCTTCTTCTGATTAAGTCTGCTTCCTTCAATTGACTGAAGATTCTTGCAAACTATGTAATAGCATATGTTTAGAGTTACTAATAGTAATACTAATAACAAACAGTCTATCGTAATAACATTTTTAACCAGAACGTCAATGACGTAGCGCTCATCCGCATCTCGCAATAACAAATATCGTAAATTTTATCTGGTACACTTTTGAACTGGTCAAAAAATAAAAATTTGATGCCCTGGAAGGGACATAATTTCATTTATGTGTGTGTGATTGGGTTTTTCACAGACGTGTATCAATCAGATATGATTATTTACGTCTGGGGACCGACTTTAACGTCACCATCCGAAAGATGTACAAGATTGAATAGAAACTAAAGGAAATGGAATGAAAATTTGTTGAAAAGCAATTTTTGTTATTTTGGAATAAATTTGCATAAATTACCACAATTAATTAATGGAGAACAATTTTAAAATTCTGTGTAGAAGTTTAGTGAACCAAAGTAAGCTCTACCAGATAAAGCAAACCAAATCAAAATCGGTCAAGAAATGAGGGAGAAGAAGCAATTTTTGTTATTTTTGGAATAAATTTGCATAAATTACCACAATTAATTAATGGAGAACAATTTTAAAATTCTGTGTAGAAGTTTAGTGAACCAAAGTGAGCTCTACCAGATAAAGCAAACCAAATCAAAATCGGTCAAGAAATGAGGGAGAAGAAGCAATTTTTGTTATTTTTGGAATAAATTTGCATAAATTACCATAATTAATTAATGGAGAACAATTTTAAAATTCTGTGTAGAAGTTTAGTGAACCAAAGTAAGCTCTACCAGATAAAGCAAACCAAATCAAAATCGGTCAAGAAATGAGGGAGAAGAAGCAATTTTTGTTATTTTGGAATAAATTTGCATAAATTACCATAATTAATTAATGGAGAACAATTTTAAAATTCTGTGTAGAAGTTTAGTGAACCAAAGTAAGCTCTACCAGATAAAGCAAACCAAATCAAAATCGGTCAAGAAATGAGGGAGAAGAAGCAATTTTTGTTATTTTTGGAATAAATTTGCATAAATTAGCATAGATAATTAATGGAGAACAATTTTAAAATTCTGTGTAGAAGTTTAGTGTACCAAAGTTAGCTCTACCAGATAAAGCAAACCAAATCAAAATCGGTCAAGAAATGAGGGAGAAGAAGCAATTTTTGTTATTTTTGGAATAAATTTGCATAAATTACCATAATTAATTAATGGAGAACAATTTTAAAATTCTGTGTAGAAGTTTAGTGAACCAAAGTAAGCTCTACCAGATAAAGCAAACCAAATCAAAATCGGTCAAGAAATGAGGGAGAAGAAGCAATTTTTGTTATTTTTGGAATAAATTTGCATAAATTACCACAATTAATTAATGGAGAACAATTTTAAAATTCTGTGTAGAAGTTTAGTGAACCAAAGTAAGCTCTACCAGATAAAGCAAACCAAATCAAAATCGGTCAAGAAATGAGGAGAAGAAGCAATTTTTGTTATTTTTGGAATAAATTTGCATAAATTACCACAATTAATTAATGGAGAACAATTTTAAAATTCTGTGTAGAAGTTTAGTGAACCAAAGTAAGCTCTACCAGATAAAGCAAACCAAATCAAAATCGGTCAAGAAATGAGGGAGAAGAAGCAATTATTGTTATTTTTGGAATAAATTTGCATAAATTACCATAATTAATTAATGGAGAACAATTTTAAAATTCTGTGTAGAATTTTAGTATACCAAAGTAAGCTCTACCAGATAAAGCAAACCAAATCAAAATCGGTCAAGAAATGAGGGAGAAGAAGCAATTTTTGATATTTTTGGAATAAATGTATAAATTACCATAATTAATTAATGGAGAACAATTTTAAAATTCTGTGTAGAATTTTAGTATACCAAAGTAAGCTCTACCAGATAAAGCAAACCAAATCAAAATCGGTCGAGAAATGAAGGAGAAGAAGCATTTTTTGTGATTTTGAATAAATTTGCAAAATTAGCATAGATAATTAATGGAGAACAATTTTAAAATTCTGTGAAGAATTTAGTATACCAAAGTTAGCTCTACCAGATAAAGCAAACCAAATCAAAATCGGTCAAGAAATGAGGGAGAAGAAGCAATTTTTGTTATTTTTGGAATAAATTTGCATAAATTACCATAATTAATTAATGGAGAACAATTTTAAAATTCTGTGTAGAAGTTTAGTGTACCAAAGTAAGCTCTACCAGATAAAGCAAACCAAATCAAAATCGGTCAAGAAATGAGGGAGAAGAAGCAATTTTTGTTATTTTTGGAATAAATTTGCATAAATTACCACAATTAATTAATGGAGAACAATTTTAAAATTCTGTGAATGAATTTAGTATACCAAAGTTAGCTCTACCAGATAAAGCAAACCAAATCAAAATCGGTCAAGAAATGAGGAGAAGAAGCAATTTTTGTTATTTTTGGAATAAATTTGCATAAATTACCATAATTAATTAATGGAGAACAATTTTAAAATTCTGTGTAGAAGTTTAGTGTACCAAAGTGAGCTCTACCAGATAAAGCAAACCAAATCAAAATCGGTCGAGAAATGAGGGAGAAGAAGCAATTTTTGTTATTTTTGGAATAAATTTGCATAAATTACCATAATTAATTAATGGAGAACAATTTTAAAATTCTGTGTAGAATTTTAGTATACCAAAGTAAGCTCTACCAGATAAAGCAAACCAAATCAAAATCGGTCGAGAAATGAAGGAGAAGAAGCATTTTTTGTGATTTTGAATAAATTTGCAAAATTAGCATAGATAATTGATGGAGAACAATTTTAAAATTCTGTGTAGAAGTTTAGTGAACCAAAGTAAGCTCTACCAGATAAAGCAAACCAAATCAAAATCGGTCAAGAAATGAGGGAGAAGAAGCAATTTTGTTATTTTTGGAATAAATTTGCATAAATTAGCATAGATAATTAATGGAGAACAATTTTAAAATTCTGTGTAGAAGTTTAGTGTACCAAAGTGAGCTCTACCAGATAAAGCAAACCAAATCAAAATCGGTCAAGAAATGAGGGAGAAGAAGCAATTTTTGTTATTTTTGGAATAAATTTGCATAAATTACCATAATTAATTAATGGAGAACAATTTTAAAATTCTGTGTAGAAGTTTAGTGAACCAAAGTAAGCTCTACCAGATAAAGCAAACCAAATCAAAATCGGTCAAGAAATGAGGGAGAAGAAGCAATTTTTGTTATTTTTGGAATAAATTTGCATAAATTACCACAATTAATTAATGGAGAACAATTTTAAAATTCTGTGTAGAAGTTTAGTGAACCAAAGTAAGCTCTACCAGATAAAGCAAACCAAATCAAAATCGGTCAAGAAATGAGGGAGAAGAAGCAATTTTTGTTATTTTTGGAATAAATTTGCATAAATTAGCATAGATAATTAATGGAGAACAATTTTAAAATTCTGTAGAAGTTTAGTGTACCAAAGTTAGCTCTACCAGATAAAGCAAACCAAATCAAAATCGGTCAAGAAATGAGGGAGAAGAAGCAATTTTGTTATTTTTGGAATAAATTTGCATAAATTACCATAATTAATTAATGGAGAACAATTTTAAAATTCTGTGTAGAAGTTTAGTGAACCAAAGTAAGCTCTACCAGATAAAGCAAACCAAATCAAAATCGGTCAAGAAATGAGGGAGAAGAAGCAATTTTTGTTATTTTTGGAATAAATTTGCATAAATTACCATAATTAATTAATGGAGAACAATTTTAAAATTCTGTGTAGAAGTTTAGTGAACCAAAGTAAGCTCTACCAGATAAAGCAAACCAAATCAAAATCGGTCAAGAAATGAGGGAGAAGAAGCAATTTTTGTTATTTTTGGAATAAATTTGCATAAATTACCACAATTAATTAATGGAGAACAATTTTAAAATTCTGTGTAGAAGTTTAGTGAACCAAAGTAAGCTCTACCAGATAAAGCAAACCAAATCAAAATCGGTCAAGAAATGAGGGAGAAGAAGCAATTTTTGTTATTTTTGGAATAAATTTGCATAAATTACCATAATTAATTAATGGAGAACAATTTTAAAATTCTGTGTAGAATTTTAGTATACCAAAGTAAGCTCTACCAGATAAAGCAAACCAAATCAAAATCGGTCAAGAAATGAGGGAGAAGAAGCAATTTTTGATATTTTTGGAATAAATGTATAAATTACCATAATTAATTAATGGAGAACAATTTTAAAATTCTGTGTAGAAGTTTAGTGAACCAAAGTAAGCTCTACCAGATAAAGCAAACCAAATCAAAATCGGTCAAGAAATGAGGGAGAAGAAGCAATTATTGTTATTTTTGGAATAAATTTGCATAAATTACCATAATTAATTAATGGAGAACAATTTTAAAATTCTGTGTAGAATTTTAGTATACCAAAGTAAGCTCTACCAGATAAAGCAAACCAAATCAAAATCGGTCAAGAAATGAGGGAGAAGAAGCAATTTTTGTTATTTTTGGAATAAATGCATAAATTACCATAATTAATTAATGGAGAACAATTTTAAAATTCTGTGTAGAATTTTAGTATACCAAAGTAAGCTCTACCAGATAAAGCAAACCAAATCAAAATCGGTCGAGAAATGAAGGAGAAGAAGCATTTTTTGTGATTTTGAATAAATTTGCAAAATTAGCATAGATAATTAATGGAGAACAATTTTAAAATTCTGTGAATGAATTTAGTATACCAAAGTTAGCTCTACCAGATAAAGCAAACCAAATCAAAATCGGTCAAGAAATGAGGGAGAAGAAGCAATTTTTGTTATTTTTGGAATAAATTTGCATAAATTACCACAATTAATTAATGGAGAACAATTTTAAAATTCTGTGTAGAAGTTTAGTGAACCAAAGTAAGCTCTACCAGATAAAGCAAACCAAATCAAAATCGGTCAAGAAATGAGGGAGAAGAAGCAATTTTTGTTATTTTTGGAATAAATTTGCATAAATTAGCATAGATAATTAATGGAGAACAATTTTAAAATTCTGTGTAGAAGTTTAGTGTACCAAAGTGAGCTCTACCAGATAAAGCAAACCAAATCAAAATCGGTCGAGAAATGAGGGAGAAGAAGCAATTTTTGTTATTTTTGGAATAAATTTGCATAAATTACCATAATTAATTAATGGAGAACAATTTTAAAATTCTGTGTAGAATTTTAGTATACCAAAGTAAGCTCTACCAGATAAAGCAAACCAAATCAAAATCGGTCGAGAAATGAAGGAGAAGAAGCATTTTTGTGATTTTGAATAAATTTGCAAAATTAGCATAGATAATTGATGGAGAACAATTTTAAAATTCTGTGTAGAAGTTTAGTGAACCAAAGTAAGCTCTACCAGATAAAGCAAACCAAATCAAAATCGGTCAAGAAATGAGGGAGAAGAAGCAATTTTTGTTATTTTTTGAATAAATTTGCATAAATTAGCATAGATAATTAATGGAGAACAATTTTAAAATTCTGTGTAGAAGTTTAGTGTACCAAAGTGAGCTCTACCAGATAAAGCAAACCAAATCAAAATCGGTCGAGAAATGAGGGAGAAGAAGCAATTTTTGTTATTTTTGGAATAAATTTGCATAAATTACCATAATTAATTAATGGAGAACAATTTTAAAATTCTGTGTAGAATTTTAGTATACCAAAGTAAGCTCTACCAGATAAAGCAAACCAAATCAAAATCGGTCGAGAAATGAAGGAGAAGAAGCATTTTTGTGATTTTGAATAAATTTGCAAAATTAGCATAGATAATTGATGGAGAACAATTTTAAAATTCTGTGTAGAAGTTTAGTGAACCAAAGTAAGCTCTACCAGATAAAGCAAACCAAATCAAAATCGGTCAAGAAATGAGGGAGAAGAAGCAATTTTGTTATTTTGGAATAAATTTGCATAAATTAGCATAGATAATTAATGGAGAACAATTTTAAAATTCTGGGTAGAAGTTTAGTGTACCAAAGTGAGCTCTACCAGATAAAGCAAACCAAATCAAAATCGGTCGAGAAATGAGGGAGAAGAAGCAATTTTTGTTATTTTTGGAATAAATTTGCATAAATTACCATAATTAATTAATGGAGAACAATTTTAAAATTCTGTGTAGAATTTTAGTATACCAAAGTAAGCTCTACCAGATAAAGCAAACCAAATCAAAATCGGTCGAGAAATGAAGGAGAAGAAGCATTTTTTGTGATTTTGAATAAATTTGCAAAATTAGCATAGATAATTGATGGAGAACAATTTTAAAATTCTGTGAATGAATTTAGTATACCAAAGTTAGCTCTACCAGATAAAGCAAACCAAATCAAAATCGGTCAAGAAATGAGGGAGAAGAAGCAATTTTTGTTATTTTTGGAATAAATTTGCATAAATTACCATAATTAATTAATGGAGAACAATTTTAAAATTCTGTGTAGAAGTTTAGTGTACCAAAGTGAGCTCTACCAGATAAAGCAAACCAAATCAAAATCGGTCAAGAAATGAGGGAGAAGAAGCAATTTTTGTTATTTTTGGAATAAATTTGCATAAATTACCACAATTAATTAATGGAGAACAATTTTAAAATTCTGTGAATGAATTTAGTATACCAAAGTTAGCTCTACCAGATAAAGCAAACCAAATCAAAATCGGTCAAGAAATGAGGGAGAAGAAGCAATTTTTGTTATTTTTGGAATAAATTTGCATAAATTACCACAATTAATTAATGGAGAACAATTTTAAAATTCTGTGTAGAAGTTTAGTGAACCAAAGTAAGCTCTACCAGATAAAGCAAACCAAATCAAAATCGGTCAAGAAATGAGGAGAAGAAGCAATTTTTGTTATTTTTGGAATAAATTTGCATAAATTACAATTAATTAATGGAGAACAATTTTAAAATTCTGTGTAGAAGTTTAGTGAACCAAAGTAAGCTCTACCAGATAAAGCAAACCAAATCAAAATCGGTCAAGAAATGAGGGAGAAGAAGCAATTTTTGTTATTTTTGGAATAAATTTGCATAAATTAGCATAGATAATTAATGGAGAACAATTTTAAAATTCTGGGTAGAAGTTTAGTGTACCAAAGTGAGCTCTACCAGATAAAGCAAACCAAATCAAAATCGGTCGAGAAATGAGGGAGAAGAAGCAATTTTTGTTATTTTTGGAATAAATTTGCATAAATTACCATAATTAATTAATGGAGACCAATTTTAAAATTCTGTGTAGAAGTTTAGTGTACCAAAGTGAGCTCTACCAGATAAAGCAAACCAAATCAAAATCGGTCGAGAAATGAGGAGAAGAAGCAATTTTTGTTATTTTGGAATAAATTTGCATAAATTAGCATAGATAATGAATTTCACGATTCTGTGTAGAAGTTTTAAATCCCCCTCCTAGCCCTATCATATGAAACAATCAGAATCAAAATCGGTTGAAAAATAACAAAGAAGAAGCATTTTGAATACTGTGGACGGACGGACGGACGGACGCCGGACGCCACGCCATGGCATAAGCTCATCAGGCCCTTCGGGCCGGATGAGCTAAAAATCCTTTACTGTACCTTCAAATTTGATGACATTACACCAACACATTCGGAATCCATTTTGCCTAATTTGGACCGAGGGAACACTAACTCAAGATCTACGTTAGATAGATTTGATATTCGCGGCACACGTACGGTACACGTATGTACACGTACACATGCACACGATATTCGATGCATGCTGCACAGGGGCGGATCCAGCCGGCGGCAAGGGAGGGGGCCGAAAAAGGGGCCCACTTCGTGCAAAAATTTGAAAAACGTGCCGGCCGATTTTCCGCTCAGTGGGGGGTACTAAGGGTAGTGAGCACATTTTTTTTTTTGCCTTCGAAAATTGAAAAAAAAATTCACCACCCCCTTGAGCGCCAGGGAGGGCCCATCTTCTTTTTCCCAAAAAGGGTGTTTTTACATGTTTTTTTTCTAGGGGAGGGGGCCCGGGCCCCCCGGGCCCCCTCCTGGATCCGCCACTGATGCTGCATGCGTACACAGTTGCCGCCTCGATCAGACATGAATATTCAAGTATCGAGACTTTCCCGATCGACCCTGCGTAATGAATATTCATGATACAGTATAGGAATCTGGGCTCGCTGAGGTACGAAAAAATAAGGGCACAGCAATTTGAGCGAGTACGCCCTCTAGTGTTAGTAAGTAAATATCTCTATGTATTTTCCCTACCTTCCGGATTTTCTTGTGCCAACCTCAGAAGGCGGAATTTCTAATTTTGGACAGTTGTATCTTTCTTTTCAAGTTTCTAAAGTAACTTCACCATATCTAGGTCGAAAGAAATAATGAGAGGGAAAATTTACCTGGTTTTACTTCTTTCATTCAGTTTTTGAAACCGGTAATATGTTCATGCATTTTCTGGCGATGCTGTGATTCTGGTCCCATATATCTAAATTACTGTCATGTTTAGCCTAGGGCTATGTCTGTGAGCAGCAGGTGAGTGTGACTACGTCATGTGTATGACTCTGTGTTCGTGTGTCTGTGTTTGTGTGTTTTTTTTTTTTACTTATTGATTTTTTAAAAGCTATTTTTGTCCTTTAAAAAAAAAATCACTTGATACTGTTGATGCAAACAACATGTAGAGATCTAGACTAGACTCTAGGGCATGGGTGGCCAACCTGCGGCCTGCGGAGCATTGAAAAAAATAATTATAAAATAGCTCATAAACGAAATGCGGCCCGCATAGCAGCGATGAAATAGGGTAAAAAATTAACACACAGCTATCTCTATTTCCATAATTTGTTTTCATCATTCACAACATATTGACTCGTTACGGGGTTAGGGGTTTAACCCCCTTGGGCTGCCAAGTGAAAATGTGTTGTGCATATTGAGAAGATATTCAACTCATCTGGTAACTTACCAAAACACATAATAACTCTAGATATAACTGTGTTTTAAACTGTTACTTGATTTAAAAAGACGTTATCATGCACTGCTTTTTATGGTCTCCATTGTGTTAGAAGGAAAACATAACTTAAGGGGGTTCAAAATAGCAATACCTAACCAAAATCGCCCCGCCGCTACGCGGCTCGTGGATGATGCTCTGCATCGTCATTGGGTAAACTCCCCCCTTAGCAAAAAGCTAGATCCGCCCCTGAATATAAAGGTTGTGAATCGAGAAATATGTTTGCAAAATAGCAGGTGTGTACACGTACCGGTATTGCATGAGTGTGAATTTGGGGGAGAAGACTACCTACGGCCCGCCAAGTTAGGCCAATAGTTAGCTGTGGCCCACAAGCTTTAAAAGGTTGGCCACCCCTGGTCTAGGGCCTAGGCCCTACCCCCGGGGGGTCACTCGCATACCAAAGTAGTATGCGTGCTCATCACAGCACCTCAAAAATGGACCATAAATTGTGCAACACACCTACACAGTAATTAAAGAATCCCAGGGGAAAGAGTTCTATATGTGCCCCATGAAATTTACATGAAACATATTTCAATTTTGGCCTTTCATAATTAAAATCTTGCATATACCGGTAAATATATATCGGAATACATACAGAACTTTTACTTTAATGGACCCCTTAATCCCTCACCAAGCTAATAGTAGGGTGTCTGATCGAGCACCCGATGTTGTGTGCTAAAATTCTTCCCATAGAGATTGCACGCATCCCTATGCGGTCTACGTGCATTGCGCGATCATGCAAAATTGGTCAAAGTTTTTTTTTTATAATAGAAATTCAAACCTTTATTCTTTGTGATCTTGAAGGTGATACTCAATAAATGAGGTGTCATATGAAAGAGAAGGTGAATCCCCATATTTCCAAAGGGGCGTCATCTCGGAATTCTAAAAATATCTTGGTCAAAATAGCGATTTAAACATTGTGCCTTGTCTAACTCCGAGGTTTGCCACTTTTGAGATATGACGCCCCGATCGATAAGTAGTCCCAGTCCTAAGGAAAATATCTATGCGCTTATTTTCCGCTAGCCCCAGGGATCACAAACAATTGCAGTTTGAAAATACCCTTCCCACATTTTTCGGATCAGCTAAGTAGGGAGGCGTGAGCTCCGCGCCGGCGAACCCATGGTGATAGCGCGTAAAATCTGCACATGAATATGCATCGGACCGCGTGTGTACAAACCCGGAAGTGGGTGCCCATTGAAGACAATGGATTGCCGATCGCTTTGAGTTGCGCATGCAATTAAGCAACACGCGTACGCTTGCCCACGTATGTGCGCTTGCATATTGCGCAATTCAGCTGTTTTGCTAAATTTAGCAAAACAACATAACTCTGCGTGTACATCTTTTCCTCGATTCTGAGAAAACTACCATGAATATTTCTTTGATTTGAAGGGGCTGTATCTTTTGATAGAAACATCGGTGAGTCTTGAAATTTGAAATGTATTATTCTGAGTGAAGGATTTTTTAATTATCCAACCATAATGGTGAAAAACAATCCAAAAGGGAAAATTGAAAAATCGTTCAGACACCCTACTAATAGTGTAATGTTAATTTTCACACTGAGGCATTATAGATACACACTGGAAGCTATGCTGGTTCTTCATTCAAGTTTATTAATGCAGCTAATAAACTAACATGGCTCAGTAAAGAGTGCTTACTGGTAGTTTCAATTGTGAATTAGAAATTTCAAATTAAAAACTTACTCTATTGCAAACATACACAACAAGATTACTATGGCCGGCAGTGTTGTACCCCTACTACTTCTTCTTAATATGCGGGGTATTCTGCAGCTGTTCCAATTTTTTCTTGATTTTCGTCCGCTCGTAGTCTTTTCCCCAGACGTGAAAGTGCTATGTAACTATTGCAAACCAGGCTGCAAACCTGCTGCAAACCCAGGTAATTCAAAGTCTTGGCGTAGAGCCCGTGTAGAGACTAGAAAAATCAAGGGTAATATATCTCTTCGGAGGAACTAATTTTAAAGAGACATGGGTAGTATACACGCACATAAATGTCGGCGCTGGCATGGCCGAAAAGTGACCCTAAACGTTAAGGCTGCTCGAATACTCGAGTACTCGCACTGTTGACAACTACTCGATACGATTTCTCGCCATTTCCCCCGTTCACCTGGCACTGTCCAGGCCGACGGTCACCCGTGCCAGAAGAGCACCGGCATGGTACCGAGTGTAAAAATGTTTCCCAGCTCAGTTTTAAAAATAACATTGTTTCAATTCTTCGTGAAAAATTCAAAAGCACAAATCGGCGCTTTCAACAGCAACTTGAAGTAAAATCGTGTGGGTTTTTGGAGACGAACCTTCGTACTGTTCGTAGTATGGTGTTGGCAAAAAAAAAAAAAAATTATAAAAAAAACATGGCGTCTGAGTATTCGAGTACTCGCCTGTAAGCCTAAGAGTGTACTCGAGTACCTCATTACATGGTTATGCACAGCCCTACTAAACGTCGAACTTGAAGTTGAAAAAAGATACCCTACACGTCGAAACGTAACCTGAAAAGCACCCTTTTTTCTAAAAACGTCGACGACGCCACAAGGCCCAAAATCGACCCTTTTTCAACGTTTTTTATGACGAGCACGCGTACCACTTTGGTATGCGAGTGACCCCGGGCCCTACCTGGCCTGACTAGATTCTACTACTAGTCTAGACTAAATAATGTAGATCAGGGCAGCATTTCATGAAACCGTCATAAGTACAAGTTCACCGACATCCCATTGAAAATCGGTACTTTAGTGACAATTGATGACACCTAAATAGCAGTAAAATACAATTTTTCAACTTACCGATGTTAGAAAGAATAATTTAAAAATTCAAATTGTAATATAGATCTAAGTCTACTGTCAAACTTGCCGATTAGCCACATCGGCATGATTGTGTGCATTTGTGTATTATAAGTGTGCAAATGCTGCCTATTAACACGTAGTGCAGCGCTAGAGGTCAATACGCATTAGCATTGACTCTATGCTTTGCTGGAGTGGATAGGTATTTGTGAATTGTGTATCTATACTATAGTATAATAAGTATAACTAAGACTAAGACTAAGAGTTACTAAGAATACAAGTAAGACTAGTAGTAGTACTACCGGTAGTACATGTAGTAGTAATCTAGTCTAGTAGATCTAGGCCTATATAACTATAGACGATCCCATTCTTAAGGTACCTGGTAAAGTAGACAGTCACATTGATTAAAATAGACATTGCATGTCAAATGAAAGCTCATGATCTAAAGAAAGTGAAACGTGTCATATCTTTTACCCCAAATTACATAGATCTAGAGGTCTACATTATGTGACCACAATCAGAAATTTAATATTGAATCTTGGCACCCCCCCCAATAATCGAAACCAAAATCATACAAACTGGGCGCTTCGATGATACGTAGGCGATTGAAATTTCCATCGAAAACAAGGCTAAAATAGACCGACAATAGTGATCGCAATATTAGTTACATATTGTGTTAATTTTCATATTTCTTTCATCTGTATAATTTCTTTTGTCAGTTTTATGTAATAAGCAACATTATCCTTTGTTCTTTTTTAGTTTATCTTTATCTAATTCAAATAACATAGATGTACACGGAAAACAATCAAAACATGCACAAACATATACGGCAAAAGCCATAGACTCCATGTAGTGGTTACAAGCTTTTGTTTATGTTTTAGGGACATGCTACAATCGCCTACGTCACATTATTTTGGGCATTTTATTGGATTTCTTTGAGCGAGAAAATGAATGATGAAATTTTTTGTTTTTTGTTTTTTGTTTTTCCAAATTCCTGAGGTCATAAGCTTTCCATTGATATATAGTTATATTTTTATAGAATGGCTGCTTTATTAGTCTTAGTCCTACCGTACAATGCATGAAGTCTAACCGTACATGGTATGGACCTTGTACCCACATTAGTGCTAAAAGTTACAGACTTTTGGCACACATGTACATGTACAGTGTACAAAACAAATGGGAGGAAAATACAGATTATTGTTGAAATACTTCCTTTTAAACAAGGGTGGCCGGTAAATACCGGATTTTTACGGGTACTGTAAATACGAACCAACAAAATTTGACAAATACGGGAAATACTTGGAAATACTCCCAAAACAATATTTTAACAATTAAAACCCTTGGGATCTTTAGATTATGGAGCAAAAATCATTATCAAACACAAAAAGGCAATGAAAAGGGGATCATGCAAATGCTTGAAAAGTATTTCCCAGTATTTCCCAGTATTTCCTGTCTATTTTAAGCTTTTTGTAGATCAAAAGAAATCGACCGCCCAAAACTATAGCCCTAAGCTCGGTTTTGTGCACGCAAAACTTTACAGGGTTTTTCCTACGCATGACATCGTAAGGTATTGATGGATTTTTTTAATGACCAAATTTGTGTACACCGATTTTACCCGGAGATTCAGCGGGCGCGCGCAAGTCTGCGATGACCAAGAAATGCACAATAAATACGAAGCAGCTCTATGCCAGGATTGACAGCAGACTTCTGATTTTATTTTTATGTTAGGAGTCTTGTGTAACATTGCTATGTAAGATTAAGAATTTGGCTGATATTGCATTGTCAATTTGATGCTGACTTCATGAAAATAGTGATTAGTTTAATGTAAATATGGCACAGGTGTGTGAAGCTGAATTCAGTGATATTAACACTCCCTCCACTGAAATTAATTGTTGTTTTCATGAAGTCAGCATCAAATTGGAAAAACAAAATCAACCTTCTTTGTACCCTGCAAATTTTTGATCTATGAAGAAACCTAAAAGTCATATCAGTCAGCTGCAAGTAGCAAATCAAAATTGGAAACAAAAAAATCAACCTTCTTTGTACACCGCAAATTTTGGTCTATGAAGAAACCAAAAATTAATATCAGTCAACTGCAAGTAGCAAATCAAGATTTACATAAATTTGTTACATAATGTACCTGTATATGCATAAATGTAGCTTAAAGATAAAGACCAGTTATGGTCATGCGATTGCATTGTGAAAGAAACGTTGTGGAATCGATCAGAAAAGGTTGATCATCTAGCATATAAGTATTGGTGTGTACTGCAAGGTTCTGGAATCATCAAAATGATAAGAAATTTGGCCCAGTCTTGGTAAAGTTACAAGCACTGTACACAGAAAGATGTATATGGGACTACGCGACATGTGTGCGACACGTGCGCGATATCTACAGTATCCGGTCCAAATAGATATAATAATTTACCAAATATATCAATTAGTAGGCATTTTAGTCATTTTATTTCTATTCAAGTACTGCTGACATTTAGGATGGATATGACTAGAACAAAAAAGCA
This sequence comes from Mesocentrotus franciscanus, assembly GCA_037976565.1. Taxonomy (NCBI): domain Eukaryota; kingdom Metazoa; phylum Echinodermata; class Echinoidea; order Camarodonta; family Strongylocentrotidae; genus Mesocentrotus; species Mesocentrotus franciscanus. The sequence continues at coordinate 19,711,758 of CP137675.1, read as the reverse complement.
GGTGGAAGATGTATGTTGTACAGTGCATGTTGCATGTATTGTACATGTACTGTATGTACATTATCATATGGTTTATAGTGAATATCTGTGAGTATGGATACTTTCAATCCTTATTGCTCCTAAACAAAAAATATTATATCTCTGAAACTTTTATATGTTTTTATAGTGAACATCTCAGAGATTACATTTCATGACATTTTTTGTCAAGGTCACATGATCCACAAGGTCAATTTCAAGGTCAAATCTTAGGTCAGAAGGTCAAAGTACCCCAACATGCACCAATCTTCAAACTGAGGGCAGATCTGGAATCCTTATTGATTTCCCTTTCCAACAATACCAATTTTGTGAAGATTGACCCATTAGTTCCTGAGATACAAGGGTTCAAAGGGTAGGCGGCCACCCCATTTTGGAAAAATCTCAAAATTTGGTGGGCCGTATCTCCCAAACCCCTCACCCGATTGACCTAAAATTTGAGATTTGGTGCTGTGAGATCACACTCAACAAGTACACTAAGTTTCATCAAAATCAAAAATGGTCGGGTTAAAACCATTGGGTGATTTGACCTGGAATGGCCCCTTTACAAGTAGACTACATGTATAAAGAGGTGAACCACAGTATCAGGATGGACTTTGGACTTTATGTATTTGCAACCCTTGTTGAGATTAGTCTGAATTTATTTGAATTAAATTGAATTAAAAAGCTTTATCTTTTCATTGCAGCCAGCGGCTGAATTAAGAAATTTTTACAATGACGAAAATAGTGCTGTGATCAAACGTTTAACCGTCCGGTATCCGACCGTCCATGGCACTATCCGTTTTGAATGTGACGGTTTCGTTTACCCGATTTTTTTTTTTTTAGTGTAAAAATTTCGGACAAATTTTACAATATAAATAATAGAATAAATATATCTTACAGTATTTGAATTTATTTATTCCGGAAAATTACGAGAAAAAAATTTAACTTATTGAAAATAAACATTAATAAGAACATTAATGGAACGAGCCTGAGCTGCTATCTCTGTGTATTATAACATGTACATCGGTACATTCAATATGGCAGCCTTCATGAATCGCAACTTTAGATAACACTCGGCAAATCTTTAAAAATAATCAGTTTATGTCAAATTGAAATCATGATTCTTGTACAATTGCAAATAAAACACAAGTAAAGACGGAAATATGAATGTAAGTAATATTTTTCTTGACGAATGGTTACGTTTTTATGTGAAATTAGTGCCGGTCGAAAGCAATGTTTTTCATCAGAAGTGGTGGGCGAAAATCCCCCGCGCTGGTCGGGCCCGCGCCCAGTGCCGACCACTATTCTTACAATCAGCGGCGACCTTGGCAAAAGTGAGTAATTTTCGTTTACCCGAAAACCGTCCGGTTTTGACTAGCGGTTAAACGGAATTGGAAATATCCGTGATGTTACAACACTACACGAAAACATACATGTACAAATAATGTAATGTACATACCAAAATAAATAATTTATTATTATAAGGGTATAACATGAAAATGCTAAGAAATTCACATACCGTAAATCTCCGTGTATAAGACGCACATGTGTATAAGACCCCGTTCTCATTCACTTCGTTGGAGCGGTCTAACTAAGACCCGTTCCTCAGGAGCGGTTCTTAGGTGAGTGAGAACGGTCAAAGTGGTCCAGGAAGTGGACTTCTGGACCGCTCCAGAAGACCACCTTGGGAGGTGGTCTTGAGGAACGGGTCTTATTAAGAGCGGTTTGGAGCGCTCTAACGTGCGAGTGTGAACGGAAGCGAACTTTGAACGGAAGTGAGCTAGTGACGTTCCTCGCGAAACATGTAGTACGGCACATATGCTTAGTATTCCGCGCGCGAAAAAAGTTACCCGCTGACCTGAGCTGCCATAGCAACAAGACCACTTTGACTCGTGGAGCGGTTTGAGCCATAAAAACTGCTCGAGTGTGAACGCCGCAAACCGTTCCTCAAGACCCGTTCCTCTGGAGCGGTCTAACTAAGACCACTTTCAAAGTGAGTGAGAACGGGTCTAAGACGCACCCCTACGTCGGCAGCAAGCCAGATCTGTGTTAAAAAACCTACGCGGGGAAGGAATTTCATTTAACTACCAGGTGCAGTTGAAGGCGCTGATTTGTGCTTGTGAACTTGTCACAAATAATAGTAACAATGTCGTTTTTTAGAAGAATGTGTAAGATCATTAATGTAAATTAAAAACAGTAGAGGACCTAGGATAGGACCTTGTGGTATGCCATGTGTAATAGAAGAAAAATTGGAGGAATTATTATTATAAACTACATATTGAGATCTATTAGAAAGATTACTTTCAAACCAAGATGACAGACAATTTTGAGTGTTGTTCTAGTTTCCGAGTGGTGAGTCAACACACCGATTACTGAGCTGGGAGACATTGCCAGGCACAGTGCCAGGTGGAGGGGCATAAAAAATCGAAACTTAAACAAAAAAAATTACCCCCGACTTTCAAATTTTTTGGCGGCAAAAAAGTGCGCCTTATACACGGAGATTTACGGTAGTCAAAGAATGTGCATTAGTTCAAAGATACAAACACATATAAAGAGTTATCCTGTGCAAGGAAATAATATCCACACTGAATGTGGATATGTAATTAATTAGTCTCTGTAAAACAAAAAATTGGCTTTCAAAGCAAATAAGTTAAGAAATTGATTTAATGACCAGATAAGATACATGAAAAGAAAAAAGTAAACATATGATCATAGTGCAATGGTAATGTGGTTGTTGCTGGAAATAATGTTTGACAGAATCCCTCACCTCGCCAGTATGAAAAAGATAAAATAATATGATAATGAAACAACTTATCACATGACTTAGATTTAGTATGGAATACAATATTTACTGTATGGAATACCGAGTCTGGATGTTGACAGTATTTCATTTGTTAATAACAGCTTGGGTTGCATTTAACATGACATATTGATGAACCACAGATGGTTTGTCACCTTGAAAATGACCTTGTGAAATATTGATTAGTAGAGCAAAGCGTGTGGCTAGTTAATAGATAGTGCATAGATAGGATTACAAGGCTTTTGTTTTGGCCTGCAACAGATCTTTTATTAGTCTATTGATTATTGCGGGGGTTTCTTTTATTTATAGGCCTAAACCCTAAATATTGATATGAGCAATCCTTCATGATTGTAACCTGGGCAGGCTGGAAATTTTAAACAATGATGAAGAGCTTTCATATTGCTACATCCAGTCTAATTAAAAAAAAAATATGTAGTTATTTTTATTTGCTGAGATTCCACCATAGTTTTCACAAATCATTACCGGTATATTTTATGCACGGCAGAACATCTTTACAAGTAAAAGCGCTTGAGCTCGCAAATCCTTGCAATATACACCGTATTCTGTACATGTACTTCAAAGTATCATTTTGAGTGTGTACTGTACATATTAGACAGTAAGACCTTTTTCTTCAGACATTTGTGATCTATGGAGTCCTAATATCCTTTTACTACGCCTGACAATATGGATAATTATATCAATATCATTGATTTTGTTTTTTCTGCACAGAGCCAGGATCTAATTAAGCCTCTATTGATAGTTGTGTGACAGTACTATGAGCTATATTTATTGTATTTTGTAATTTATTGTGTACTGGATACAAGGAGTAAATTGTACTGTACCCTACATACATGTATATATCCTGTGAAAGATGTTAAATTGGACTCAAAAGCAGACAATAGTACAGCATAATAGGATTATTCATCAGTGGGCAGTGTTGCATACTTTGATTTAACATGCTTTTGGCAAGTGGATAGGTATAGGAAGATTGCAAGAGTTTTGTTATTTCCTTCAAAAAACCCATTCTAATCAGCAAGAAGTACATGTAGACCATACATTTAATAATTGAATTGATTATACTTAATTAATGCTTGATGATGAAATGGCTTGCTACTGACAGCCTACATGTATATTTCAAGAAGGCCCACATTTAAAGTGTAAATACAATGTATATTCCCTGAAAAAATAATATGTGTATAAAATCAACCTCCAAAAACTTTACCTGGCATTCTATACGTAATTGGTTAAGGGATATTTTTGTGATTGGTACACTTTAATAGAGAGCAATGGACTAAAAATCTACATGTACAGTAATTAAATGTACATGTATGTATGTACATGTATGAGTGGTTATACATAAAATAGTACTCATAAAGAAGGTTGCAGTGAAACTCTTCAGTGCCCTCAAATGTGTTCCATCGAAATTGAAGGAAATCTTACCCCTAAGAATAAGTGTAGGTATGCTGAAAAAATGAGATGTATTCCTGCCCTTTGATGTACAATATTCCTTATGAACACAAGAGATTCATAAATGAAGATATTCTTGGCATGATGTAATGCCTTTTGGCATGACATAGGTGCAGCCATTGTCTTGATAATGTGACATGCCAGACACTTGTACATAGTATCATGCACTAAGCTTTAGTCAGAAAGACTTTTTAATTCAATAAGAAACCTTTAATTTTCAATGAGGGAAAATCAAAGCGGAGATGATTACAATTATATTTTATGAAAATGTATAACAGGAAAAACTCATTTATTTAAAAATACTAAAATATAGCAGTTGACAAATCAATTTCATTCATGCGAAACCCTCACCCCAGAAAAGCACCAACTTGTTATGCAATTTGCGCTCTGACAATTGTAGTACAAAGGATAATAGCAGGTGAATGAAAGGCTTCATCACCACACACACCTGGGAAGGAAGCATCTAGATATATTTGAATACATTTACTTGATAAACAACTTCGATTAGTACATCACCTTATAAAATCAAGAAAATGGCAATGCCCATGTCGTGCTGAAAAACTGCATTATTCTTGCTTTATACCTCATACACTTTGGTGGGAATTCTTGTAGATTAATGGACAAGAATACAATAAATCTCTCAGAACTACAGTTATTACTTGGCGGGAGGTTAACTTTAAACATGTATTGGATAAAATGTTTATTAGTTATTTGTAGCCTGTATGCTCGATATGTTTTTACACATGTATTTGGCAACAGCTTTGACATAAATGTAGACATACATATATTCACAAAGTCTGCTAATTCTTAGTACTTACAAAGTTGTCATACCTCGCTGTCATTCTCTCTGTTTGCATTCAATGTAATTTGTTGTGCATATGATCTCTAGAAACTCAAAGTCCCTGTTAGAAGTGAAAAATGAAATTGATGTATTATGTATCAATGGGAAGCTTTTAAGCCATAGATTACAATAATATCAGTTATATGCTATTTCAGTGTCTGTCAGAGGAGTAACAGCTCTCTATAAACTTGAAATCGAAAGCTTTGAAAATCGGAAGGTGTTGACTAGGGCTCAAATTAATTTTTTGTCCACGGGGGCTCTTCCAAAAAAAAAAAAAAAAATTTATGTATTATGTATCAATGGAAAGCTTTTAAGCCATAGATTACAATAATATCAGTTATATGCTATTTCAGTGTCTGTCAGAGGAGTAACAGCTCTCTATAAACTTGAAATCGAAAGCTTTGAAAATCGGAAGGTGTTGACCAGGGCTCAAATTAAATTTTTTGTCCACGGGGGCTCTTCCAAAAAAAAAAAAAAAAATTTATGTATTATGTATCACTTTTAGTACTGACGGGGCTCTAATTTTAATACAAATTTCCATTGAATTGGTACCCGTGATACTGTTAATTTCCTTGCTATTTCATCATCATTTATTTAAGTCAGCATTTTCCCTCTTACAACTTTACAAGTTACATGCAGCTAATGGTCAGATCTCCTCCCTCTGTACGAGATATCTGGTCCAATCAAGACTCCAAGCGCGTACAGTCACTTCCTTGCCCACAGGTTTCCTTTTACTAATTTTAGCTTTTGGTTGATTTACTGGTCGAGGTTCATTTTTTGCTGGTCTTTTGGAATCACCAGATTTCAGAGGACTCACGCTTTTCACAACGAAAAACTTCTCCATGTTCGGTCCTTGCGCGGTCGCCTCTAGCTCCAGCAGATATGGGCGGTAGCATGCACGCGGATACTACCGGGGCAGTATAGCCACTGCCGACGGCCACACTGCATTGCGAGGTTCCATTGTTTGTATCTGTAATACTCATAGAGGTGTGGAGATGGGAGATATAGCGCCATCTTGTGGCTAATAAGCGTACATTTGTTTACAATATGGCGGCCTCTAGACACCGAAAAATTAGAACGAGAAATCCTGCACGCTAATCTAACTTCCATATTCCATTTCATTGTTTTAAGGTTTGAAAGTTGAAACTTAATATTGTTTGAAAGTTATAACAGAAAAGATCATCTTTATTTTATAGTTCCACGGTAGCAATTTTTAATTTTGGAATCGCCCCCGTGAGCATTCTGACGGAGGCGATTATGTAGCTCACGGGGGCGAATTGCTCGTTGCCCCCGTGTACTTTGAGCCTTAGTGTTGACCTAAAAACTACATGTAGCTATCGACTTTATGACATCATGTTACGTCGAGTACGCATATTCACAATGACTTTGCATTAATTAAGCACGGCTGATCGCCTCAGCTACTAAATAGGCTAGCCGATCGGGTCCATGTGTTATTTCATCATTGTAACTGTGGCAAATTTGACGCCAGTTGACCTGTAATTTGGAGGGGTGGGGAAAATGAGGTTTTAATTTGCTTTTGTGCAATATTAAAATAAGAAAAGATTTTTTAATCCTTTATATTTGTATTCTACATTCACTCAGCTTTCCATTGTTATAAAGTTGTATTTTCATTGGATAGGGTCTTTGAAGTTTTGAACCCAGTAGTCTTGTCAAAACATCTTGACAGTCATGACTGTATTGGTTTGGCACTTAGAAGCATACTTTACATTAAAAAAAGCGATTAGTGTAAGCCTACACATTATTACCAATGGCTATGGCCATTTTGATTTGAGTGTACTACTCTAGTGCTTTCTTGATTTGCATTGCCATCATTCATACTGTTTGCTCTCTATGATGCGTAATTAAGCTATGATGCGTTATTAAGCTATGATGGCAAATGGATACATGTAAGACCGAAAATTGTACAAATCATAATTGTCAAAGGGTCATCCTTCTGGGGTAACCTCGATATTCATAAGGACCCCTATTCATAACGTTTAACTTCCCATACCTGAAGGACCGCTATTCATAAAACGGAAAGGGGGTCACTATTCATAAAGGCATAAGGACCGCTATTCATAATGTGAGATGAGGTTCACTATTCATAATTCACATTGAGGGTCATTACTCATAAGGACTGCTATTCATAAAGGACATCGGGTCGCTATTCATAAACATGAAAAAAGGGCGCTATTCATAATTTATACTGGGGGTCACTACTCATAAGGACCGCTATTCGTAATACGAAATGAGGGTCGCTATTCATAATACGAAAAGAGGGTCGCTATTCATAATTCGAGGAGAGGGTTGCTATTCATAATGCAGAATGAGGGTCGCCATTCATAATACGAATTGAGGGTCGCTATTCATAATACGGAATGAGGGTCCCTATTCATAATATGAAATCAGGGTCGCTATTCATAATACGGAATGAGGGTCGCTGTTCATAAAAATTAAATACATCTGTAAGCAAACAAAATGATAATAAAGGAAAATATTGGATGGGGGACAACCCCACGGCTGTGCCATAGCCATGAGGGGATGACACATGGCCCTGAATATTTGTCGAAAACATGCATTTCTAAACCGACAATTTTCGGGACGGGGGACGTAGCAGCGTTATCAACAAGGGGCTGATCTGATCTATCATGTCCCTAACCTCGGCAAAGGAAGGAAGCGATGGAGAGGGGGTTGTAGGGACTTAAGTTATATACCATATTCAAGCTTTTCTTAAATATGCAATATTGCACGATATATTTTCATATAAGTAAGGAAGTTAGATTTTCAAGATTTTAAGCCAAATAAGAAACGATTTTGTGACCGTTAGGCGTTATGCGAACGGTGGCATCCCCTATATTATATCTTTTTTTAAAAGTATATTTTACCTTTTATCTTTGATATATATATATATATAGAGACATCCCCATAACCTAGCTAATATATTTGCCCTGCTCCTGTGGTGACGAAAAAATAAACTATTACATAACACACATATAATCCTAGATGCTGCTTGTAAGTATCGGCTTGCATGGTGATGTAGATATACAGAAGGCTTGCGGGTGCACCATGTGAGAGAGAGGGAGGATTGAGGAGTTCTGAAAAGAACTCTCGGTATTCTTTCTTGAGGGTGTGTAGTCCTGAAAAGGACTGTTGGTGTAGTCTTGAAAAAGACTTGGTTATCTTTCTTTCTTAGCTTATAGTTCTAAGGAGAACTATATAGCGCTTAGAGAGGATGAGTGGCGGGAGTGGCTCGACGTTTCGAATAGGTTGACTATCTGTCGTCAGGAGTAGAGAATGGCTGGCGTGCGTGAGCTTAAGTCAGCGGGGTGCGGACTTTGGGGAAAATTTCATGACCGTATGAGCACCCGCATGCCTTCTGTATACATATAATCCTATCGTAATTTGTCCCCCTTGTGGGCAATCTTGCCCCACCACCTTGCCCCCGACTGATCTTATCCAGGCTACGGCACTGAGACATTAAGTAGAACAAGCAGGCCCATTATCATAGTCATTTAAGATCTGAGTTTGCTCGTTTTGGAAACTAGTAATTGTTTATACGACAATAATGTTTTGTGGAAAGTAGCTTTTAATAGGACTTATGGACCTACAAATTATATAGTCTTAATAATAATAATAAATACAGCATTTGTTATGCGCCATCGATCTAGTAAACTATTCTGAGGTGCAGAGGGACAGAATTAGAATGAGTTACAAAAGAGAAATGAGAAAAAATATGCATAGATGTACATTCAACATATAATTAACTAAAATAGCATGCGAACATGTATGACTTTAGATATGACCTTAGCCATATCCAGTGCCAGAAGTCAAGGACCAGGCACCCAGAAGCTTTTCAATTTTAGCCAATGAAGAGATTAAAGATTTTCATTTTTCCAGGAATTATCATACCTCAGGATACTACATGTACATGTAGTATTGTAATCAAATTAATTAACCTAACTTCATTTATCCACAATCTTGATTCCTGAAACTTTCCTAACACCGAAAACAAACGCAGTTGGACCGGATATAAGCCTACCGGTAGTTACTGCCCGGACAGGGGTGAGGAGAGGGGCACTTTAAAATTTTGTTTTGTTTGGGGGATAGGGGGCTTGAACACTTTCGTACCTGTAAGGTTTTGACATCATGTAGCGTACAAAGAGTTAATGCGATCCGAATATGAACCATTTACTGTTTTTTTTTGTTGAGGGTGGGGGTGGTAGTGATGGGTAAGGAGGTCTGATAAGGTCTAGTGCAACAAAATTAAAAATTAAAAATGCCATGAGAAATTTGTTTTTGTTTTTTTGTTTTGGGGGGTGGGATATCTAGCCCTCGTAGCAACAAGGGCAGGATATAATGATAAATACAGAAAAAACACAGGAAAAATATGGAATGTAAATACAAGTATGCATCAGGTTCAGAAAAAGTTATATATTAATTGATTCGAGACATGATAAATTCAAAGCAAACACAGAAAATACAAGTAATAATTATTCAAATCCATGTATACATGCATGCAGGTTCACACACAAAATATAAAGAATCAATTACTTTAAATAACCAAACCAAAATAAAAAATTACAATAAGGGGAACAAAACAAACGAGGAGTAAGGCTGACGCAAATTGTCATGAAAGAAGATAGATAATTACAGAAAAAACCATCATTACATCTACATTGTACATATGAAATGTCCCCAGCCCCCCACACACACACAGGCTACGCCATCTATGAACTACTTTGACAAAAATTGACGGTAATATGCACTTGTACCAAGGGAATACTGCGGGGAGGGCAGCCCCCACACACACAGGTCTTCGCATCTATGAACTACTTTGACGAAAATTGTCGGTAATATGCACTTGTACCAAGGGAATACTGCGGGGAGGGCAGCCCCCACACACACACAAGCTACACCATCTATGAACTACTTTGACGAAAATATGCACTTGTACTTAGGGAATACTGCGGGGAGGGCGGGCCGAATAGCGCAGCGTGGTCGGACTGATTATTATGAATGACGACCCTCTTTCTATATTAAGAATAGCGACCCTCTTCTCGTATTATGAATAGCGACACTCTTCTTCGATTATGAATAGCGGTCCTTATGAATAATGACCTTTGTGAATAATGACCCTTATGAATAATGACCCTCTTCTCGTATTATGAATAGCGACCCTCATTCCGCATTATGAATAGCAACCCTCTTCTCGTATTATGAATAGCGACCCTCATTCCGCATTATGAATAGCAACCCTCTTCTCGTATTATGAATAGCGACTCTTTTCTCGTATTTATGAATAGTGACCCTCTTCTCATATTATGAATAGCGGCCCATTTCTTGTATTATGAATAGAGACCCTTATGAATAACGACCCCGATGTTGTATTATGAATAGCGACCCTCTTCTCATATTATTAATAGCGACCCTCTTCTTCATTTATGAATAACAGTCCTTATGAATAGTGGTTCTTTATGAATAGCGAGCAGACCCCATCCTTCTATAATCACTCTGCTATGTACACGGGGCTAACTTCCTATTTTAATTTGTTCAAACTAGGGTTGGAGCGATTTAAATCACCTTGATTTAAATACACATAATCAATACACAGCACAGCTGCACGAAATAGACCGGAAGCGACTTGGTCACCAAACTATCCCAGAGTGCATTTGAAATGGGGCCTGAACGTAACATATAGGTATTTTTATATACTGTATTGGCGACAGAGAGAATTACACATGTGATGGATAACAAGAATGATGTCTGGTCATTGTATAGTGATACAAGAATGAAAATTGATTTGTCTGTGGTCATCGTGTGATTTTTTTCTTTTCATAAACTGTAAAGTAATATTACAATGTACAAGACACATCAAAGAATTTCCTGTATGATACTTTGTTACAAAAACTACTCAAGAGCTATTAGTAGATCAGTAAGTACAGTACATATATATGAACTGTAAAGTCTACATGTTGCAGGAGGTTTTACATTATTGTCAGCATACCTGTTGGTGTGTAATGTACGTAAATCATTTCCTGTACAGGCTTGTAATGCCATTGTATGTACATGTACAATGTACATTGTAGGCCTGTTCAACAGTTGCAAGATTAGTCACTAGTGGGTTAGAATGGTATAGCAGAAAAGATGATGGAAAATGACCCGATGAATCCTGGAATAGAACTTAGTAGATGTCTATTACTCAATGTCACCCTATCTTGACCCTAGCTTTCACCACATGCCTCGTAAAAGTCATCATAGAGTCCTTAGTGTTCATAGCAAATAAATAATGCACTCTGTAAGTAAGACCAGCCATATTATTAGAAACATGCATGTAGTGCTGTAGCCGAACCGCCGAACCGAACAGAATTTCGCCGAACATGGCACTTCCGAACCGAACCGAACCGAACCGAACCAAACCGAACGCAAAGGCCTGGTTCGGTTGTTCGGCAGAAAAATGTAAACATTTTCGCAAGCAACAAAGTCTTGCCAATAATTATTGTTCTTAGATCTCCGTAAGGGCAACGAAATCTTGCCAATAATTATTGTGTTTAGATCTCCGTAAGGGCAACAAAATCTTGCCAAAAATTATTGTTTTTAGATCTCCGTACGGGCAACAAAGTCTTGCCAATAATTATTATTTTTATATCTCCGTACGGGCAACGAAGTCTTGCCAGTAAGTATTGTTTTTGGATCTCCGTACTGACTATTAAATCTTGCCAATAATTATTGTTTTCTGATCTCCGTGTCGGCAATGAAGTCCCGCCAATAATTATTGTTTTTAGATCTCCGTACGGGCAAGAAAGTCTTGCCAATAATTATTGTTTTTAGATCTCCGTAAGGGCAACGAAGTCTTGCCAATAATTATTGTTTTTAGATCTCCGTAAGAGCAACAAAATCTTGCCAATAATTAATTGTGTTTAGATCTCAGTAAGGGCAACAAAGTCTTGCCAATAATTATTATTTTTATATCTCCGTACGGGCAACGAAGTCTTGCCAGTAAGTATTGTTTTTGGATCTCCGTACTGACTATTAAATCTTGCCAATAATTATTGTTTTCTGATCTCCGTGTCGGCAATGAAGTCCCGCCAATAATTATTGTTTTTAGATCTCCGTACGGGCAAGAAAGTCTTGCCAATAATTATTGTTTTTAGATCTCCGTAAGGGCAACGAAGTCTTGCCAATAATTATTGTTTTTAGATCTCCGTAAGAGCAACAAAATCTTGCCAATAATTAATTGTGTTTAGATCTCAGTAAGGGCAACAAAGTCTTGCCAATAATTATTATTTTTATATCTCCGTACGGGCAACGAAGTCTTGCCAGTAAGTATTGTTTTTGGATCTCCGTACTGACTATTAAATCTTGCCAATAATTATTGTTTTCTGATCTCCGTGTCGGCAAAGAAGTCCCGCCAATAATTATTGTTTTTAATGGTATAGCAGAAAATATGGAAAAATGACCCGATGAATCCTGGAATAGAACCTAGTAGATGTCTATTACTCAATGTCACCCTATCTTGACCCTAGCTTTCACCACATGCCTCGTAAAAGTCATCATAGAGTCCTTACAGTGTTCATAGCAAATAAATAATTTGTACTCTGTAAGTAAGACCAGCCACATTATTAGAAACATGCATGCATGCATGTGTAAATGAATGCACAATGTGTTTGTTTCAAGTATTTGGTTTCATCTTTGGCTATTGCAGGCTACTGATGGCCTGTTTGAAATAGTGCAGCACCATATTACCAGCTTTCACTTTTCATTCAATATTCAAGTACAAATTCTTCAAGACGAAAGGAAGTTCCGATGTAATTGGTAGGCAAAACTTATCAGATATTCCTGTATTTCCAGATTTCAGCTACCGGTACCTGTAAAACATTTCGCTCTGCCAATGCTCTATAATGAGAGGTGTATACACACAAATACACACACATGGAAGCGCACACAGAGGAACAGCTGAATTCATGGCTACTTTCTCTAGCCTCTCTGGCAGCACCTTAAAAAAAAAATATGCATGGCGCAATGTTTATCAACTCTTTTCTAGCCTATAATCAGCGTTTTCAAACGTGATTCAGGCAAATTTGCATGTTGATAAGCACGAGCACGTTTTCATACGTCTTTGTATATTCATGTGTATATTGAAACGCCAAAAATAAGCGTTTTGATACCCACTATGAGCCAAAATCATGTTTCTAAGAGATGATAAACGCAGAGCTGTTTTGAAGCAGCGTGAATTTGCCGGTGTTAAGGCCGCAGCGCCGTATAGGCCGCACCTCTGATTTTGACATTTCGTACACACACACAAAAAAAAAAATTTAAGGACAAAAAATGTGGGAAAAGGTGCAACGCTACAAGACCAAACAAAATCATCGCTTTTTTTCTCGTAGAAAACTATTTTTCTACAAACTGATACCAAATTCATCAATATTCTTATAAAATTTAAATAAAAAAACTACCGGTAAGTTTAATTAAAATTGTATCTACACTGTACCTCAAAAATTATGGTAATTTAGCAAATCTTTGTAGATTTTGAAGCTAGTACTGTATCGCAGGCAGTTTTGGTATCTGATATATCATGCCGGAGCCCTACCTACCACAATACAATGCGAAATTGCCTAAAATGGATATGAAAATAGACTTCGTGCAGACAGTGGATGCGCAGTTGCGTTGTGTGGTAGCTCCGTTCCAGTCCCTACTTTAGCGATGCAATGGCACGAACTTAAGACTAGATCTACCGTATTTTTTGTTTTAAAAATAAGTTACTGGGTATGAAGTAGTGCTGTAAGTCAGGCGCCATGTTCGGGTTCGGTTCGGTTCGGTTCGGTTCGGCAGAGTTCGGCAATTTTTTTACCCGAACTTGGTTCGGTTCGGGGTTCGGGGAATAATAGCAAGCAGCCTAATAGCTATGGTGGTCGGCACTGGGCGGGCGGGCGGGCCCGACCAGCACGGAGGACTTCTGCCCACCACTCCTGATGAAAAACACTGCTTCCGACCGGCACGCATTTCACATAAAAAACTGCTTTAAACGTAACTATTTTAGTACTTACATTCATATTTCCATTTTTAATCGTGTTTTATTTTCAGTTTTACAAGAATCATGTTTTCAATTTGAAAATAAACTAGACTTGTAATACTTGTTAATAACAAGTATAGGTGGGCTGTTCCAAGTGCATGCCACACATGTTTAGTGACATACTAAGTAGTGAAGATAACATTGGCATGATTTGACCTTATTTATTTGAAATAATCCTCTTATTCAGGTCTATTAGTGTGCCAAATTTCAAGTCTATACAATGCATGGTTTTAGAGAAACCATGTACAGTATATTTGACCTTTGACCCTCAAATCTAAATATCAAAATGAGATTGTTTTTTATAAGAAATCATATCTCCGACTCATACTCTATCCAACTATGAATAAAAAATTAATACACGACAAGGACTCAGATTTCCCATAAGGTTGTACTCAGACGATTGACATATTTCTCCCATAGATATAACACGCAAAATTAGTATATGATAATATGTTATATTATTACCTATACAAGGCATTTTAGCTGCTAAATATATAGTCGTATTTTGCACGCTGCTCCGAATAAGAAACCGGAGCGGGCAATATTTTCCATATTGCCCTCTTCCTGGTTTTCCCTGAAGACCACTGTACTAAATCAGAGGGCAATATTCAGCCATATTCCACTCTTTCTTGTCAGTGCGCATTTATTAAAGTGCATACGCGCAGTATTGTGTAGGCGTTAAAGTGTACGCGCGGTAACGTCACAATTACATTTTCATACATTTTCATCTTTGGACAAGACTAAGGGAAATACATACATACATGGTGAGTAAAAATCATGCTTGATACCAAATTTGTATATCATTTGTTTAAAAAATGCCTTATAGAGGGGGATAGGTAATAATAATTATATTGACTTGGCTTCTTTCGGGGTACATCATAAATATTGACCGCTCTAAGACCATATTGCCCTCGTCTTTCAACTCGGGGCAATATGATCTTAGCTTGGTCAATATTTATGATATACCCCTCAAGCCCAGTCAATATAATATAAATAGTCGAAGAAGATCATAAAATCAAATTTAAAACGACGGCTAGAAAAATTTTTTAAAAAATTGACCCACCAGGAATCGAACGTGGGTCGCCGGAATGGGAGGCAAGTGCTATGACCACTATACCAAAATAATCCCCATAGACATTACACGTGAACGGAAAATGGAATTCTCAAATCCCACTTTGCAAGTGAAATATAAGCATGATCCCGGCATCTGATCGAAAAATAAAGGGCACATTTGTGATAGCTTATTGTCTCAGCTACAACATACTCGAAGCCCAGCGAAAACGAAACTGAAACGACGGAGATATTGCTCACGAAAGACGGGAATGTAGAATCCAGTTTAAAAAAAAAGTCATGTCCCTTAGAGAATACACGCAAAATGTGAAAATTGACATGCCTCCTTTAATCGCAAAAATACGCCATGATACCTTTGTCAAAAGAAAAATTGTGGTAACTACATTTGTAGAGAATTGTCTTAGCTAGAACATATCAAAATTTGGAAGAAAATCGATCAATATTTACAGAGATACAATCAATTTTCCAAAAATATGCTGACGTCATAATATGCAAATTGAAATTTTGAGTTCGGAGGCCATTATGATGACGTCATGAGTTAATTGAGGGTCAAATGAGACCTGAAATCATATCTCTGACTCATAATCTATCCAAATATGAAAAGAAATTGGGAGTTCTCATCCATTCTGAAGAGTTACAATAAATTTTGTATAGGCATGTTTTTGCCCATATATGCTATGTATTACGAGAGCTCGCGCGCACGGACATGTTTCTTGAACGGACGCTCATTGCGTTATTACTGGTCAGAAAAAGGTGAACAAGGTATCAAAATGCTTGGAAAAATGTGCCAAATATGATGACAGAGAAAATTTGGCGATTCTATGTTGCAAAATTCCAGTACGCGTGAAAACGCGCGCTGATGCATGTACAGTATATTTGACCTTTGACCCTCAAATCTAAATATCAAAATGAGATTGTTTTTTTATAAGAAATCATATCTCCGACTCATACTCTATCCAACTATGATGAAAAATTCATACACGACAAGGACTCAGATTTCCCATAAGGTTGTACTCAGACGATTGACATATTTCTCCCATAGATATAACATGCAAAATTAGGCATTTTATTACATTGTTTGTGATAGTATATGATAATATGTTATAATAGTCGAAGAAGATCATAAAATCAAATTTAAAACGACGGCAAAAAAAAAAAAAAAAATTGACCCACCAGGAATCGAACGTGGGTCGCCGGAATGGGAGGCAAGTGAAGTGCTATGACCACTATACCAAAATAATCCCCATAGACATTACACGTGAACGGAAAATGGAATTCTCAAATCCCACTTTGCAAGTGAAATATGAGCATGATCCCGGCATCTGATCGAAAAATAAAGGGCACATTTGTGATAGCTTATTGTCTCAGCTACAACATACTCGAAGCTCAGCGAAACGAAACTAAAACGACGGAGATATTGCTCGCGAAAGACGGAATGTAGAATCCAGTTTTGAAAAAGTCATGTCCCATAGAGAATACACGCAAAATGTGAAAAATTGACATGCCTCCTTTAATCGCAAAAATACGCCATGATGCCTTTGTCAAAATGAAAAATCGTGGCGACTGCATTTGTAGAGAATTGTCTCAGCTAGAACATATCAAAATTTGGAAGAAAATCAATCAATATTTACAGAGATACAATCAATTTTCCAAAATTATGCTGACGTCATAATATGCAAATTGAAATTTTGAGTTCGGAGGCCATTATGATGACGTCATGAGTTAATTGAGGGTCAAATGAGACATGAAATCATATCTCCGACTCATAATCTATCCAAATATGAAAAAAAATTGGGAGTTCTTATCCATTCTGAAGAGTTACAATGAATTTTGTATAGGCATGTTTTTGCCCATATATGCTATGTATTACAAGAGCTCGCGCGCACGGACATGTTTCTTGAACGGACGCTCATTGCGTTATTACTGGTCAGAAAAAGGTGAACAAGGTATCAAAATGCTTGGAAAAATGTGCCAAATATGATGACAGAGAAAATGTGGGGATTCTATGTTGCAAAATCCACGCGCGCGCATGCGCGTGTGCGCTTTTTTGTGAAATGCTTAAAATGGCCTGAAACGTATCCAAAATGAATTTGAAACGATTTGGAGCATTTTGAAATTTTGCGCGCGCTCTGACGCGCGGACGTACGCATGCGCGCGCGTTTTTGACCTGAAATTGACTGGACGGATATTGACCTTAATCATGATAAATATGAATGAGAAATGACTTTCCGTTATGAAGATATGATCATGAGTAGATTTTCAGAAAATTTCACAAAATGGCGCCTAGATGACGTCATCAGTCAAGGTCAAGGTTGAAAACATTATTTTGCTTTGTCCATATGCCTATACATATGTGTGCCAAATTTCAAAGCATTTGATTGAGCCATTTTCAAATTATCTTGCTAACAAAAAAGTGGGTGGAAATAAGAAAAATAAACTAGACATGTAATACTTGTTTCGGAACAAGTATAGGTGGGCTGTTCCAATTAATGCATACCACACATGGTTAGTGAGATAGTGATCAGTGAAATGTTTGACCTTTGATCCTAATTTACATACTAAGTAGTTCAGATACCATGCATGATTTGACCTAAATTTTTTAAATAATGCTCTTATTCAGGTCTATTAGTGTGCCAAATTTCATGTCTATACAAAGCATTGTTTTAATAGAGAAACCATGTACAGTATATTTGACCTTTAACCTTAAAATCTAAATAACATAATGAAATATGCATATTCTAGATTTTATGTTTTTATATGAAATATTTTGTCTTACCTATCAACATGCAACGTTTCAAGTCAATTGCGACCAATATACCAAAATAATCCACATAGACATTATACGTGAACAGAAAATGGAATTCTCAAATCCCACTTTGTAGTCAAAATATCACCATGATCTCATTATCTGATTAAAAAATAAATGTCATATTTTGTGTAGAGAATCGTCTCAGCTACAACATATCCGAAGCTGGCAGAAAATCGAGCAAAAATAATCGAGATATTGCTTAAACAAGACTGGAATGTAGAATGAAGATTTCAGAAAAAGTCACCTCCCATAGAGAATACACGAAAAATTAGGCATTTTATTACATTGTTTGTGATTGTATCTGATAATATGTTATAATAGTCGAAGAAGATCATAAAATAAAATTTAAAACGACGGCAAAAAAAAAAAAAAAAAATGACCCACCAGGAATCGAACGTGGGTCGCCGGAATGGGAGGCAAGTGCTATGACCACTATACCAAAATAATCCCCATAGACATTACACGTGAACGAAAAATGGAATTCTCAAATCCCACTTTGCAAGTGAAATATGAGCATGATCCCGGCATCTGATCGAAAAATAAAGGGCACACTTGTGATAGCTTATTGTCTCAGCTACAACATACTCGAAGCTCAGGAAAAACAAAAGTAAAACTACGGAGATATTGCTCGCGAAAGACGGGAATGTAGAATCCAGTTTTGAAAAAATGTCATGTCCCATAGAGAATACACGCAAAATGTGAAAAATTGACATGCCTCCTTTAATCGCAAAAATACGCCATGATGCCTTTGTCAAAATGAAAACATTTGTAAAGAATTGTCTCAGCTAGAACATATCAAAAATTGGGAGAAAAATGATCAATATTTACAGAGATACAATCAATTTTCAAAAATATGCTGACGTCATAATATGCAAATTGAAATTTTGAGTTCCAAGGCCATTATGATGACGTCATGATGTTAATTGGCAAATGAGACATGAAATCATATCTCCGACTCATAATCTATCCAAATATGAAAAAAATTGGGAGTTTCCATCCATTCTGAAGAGTTACAATGAATTTGGTATAGGCATGTTTTTGCCCATATATGCTATGTATTACAAGAGTTCGCGCGCACGGACATGTTTCTTGAACGGACGCTCATTACGTTATTAATGGTCAGAAAAAGGTGAACAAGGTATCAAAATGCTTGGAAAATGTGTCAAATATGATGACAGAAAAAATTCGGCGATTCTATGTTGCAAAATGCCAGTACGCGCGAGCATGCGCGTGTGCGCGTTTTTTTGCGAAATGCTTAAAATGGCCTGAAACGTATCCAAAATGAATTTGAGACGATTTGGAGCATTTTGAAATTTTGCGCGCGCTAACGCGGACGTACGCATGCGCGCGTTTTTGACCTCAAATTGACCGGACAGATATTGACCTTGATCATGATAAATATGAATGAGAAATGACTTTTCGTTATGAAGATATGATCATGAGTAGATTTTCAGAAAATTTTACAAAATGGCGCCTAGATGACGTCATCAGTCAAGGTTGAAAACGTTATTTTGATTTTTCCATATGCCTATATATATGTGTGCCAAATTTCAAGGCATTTGATTTAGCCAATTTCAAGTTATCGTGCTAACAAAAAAGTGATTGGAAATAAGAAAAATAAACTAGACATATAATACTTGTTAATAACAAGTATAGGTGGGCTGTTCCAAGTACATGCCACACATGTTTAGTGACATACTAAGTAGTTAAGATAACATTGGCATGATTTGACCTTATTTTTTCGAAATAATCCTCTTATTCAGGTCTATTAGTGTGCCAAATTTCTAGTCTATACGATGCATGGTTTTAGAGAAACCATGTACAGTATATTTGACCTTTGACCCTCAAATCTAAATATCAAAATGAAATATGCATTTTCTAGATTTTGTTTTTATAAGAAATCATATCTCCAACTCATACTCTATCCAACTATGAATAAAAAATTAATACACGACAAGGACTCAGATTTCCCATAAGGTTGTACTCAAACGATTGACATATTTCTCCCATAGATATAAACGCAAAATTAGGCATTTTATTACATTGTTTGTGATAGTATAAAAATATGTTATAATAGTCGAAGAAGATCATAAAATCAAATTCAAAACGACGGCAAAAAAAAATTAAAAAATTGACCCACCAGGAATCGAACTTGGGTCGCCGGAATGGGAGGCAAGTGCTATGACCACTATACCAAAATAATCCCCATAGACATTACACGTGAACGGAAAATGGAATTCTCAAATCCCACTTTGCAAGTGAAATATGAGCATGATCCCGGCATCTGATCGAAAAATAAAGGGCACACTTATGATAGCTTATTGTCTCAGCTACAACATACTCAAAGCTCAGCGAAAACCAAACTAAAACGACGGAGATATTGCTCGCGAAAGACGGAATGTAGAATCCAGTTTTGAAAAAGTCATGTCCCATAGAGAATACACGCAAAATGTGAAAAATTGACATGCCTCCTTCAATCGCAAAAATACGCCATGATGCCTTTGTCAAAATGAAAAATTGTGAATACTGCATTTGTAGTGAATTGTCTCAGCTAGAACATATCAAAATTTGGAAGAAAATTGATCAATATTTACAGAGATACAATCAATTTTCCAAAAATATGCTGACGTCATAATATGCAAATTAAAATTTTGAGTTTAGAGGCCATTATGATGACGTCATGAGTTAATTGAGGGTCAAATGAGACATGAAATCATATCTCCGACTCATAATCTATCCAAATATGAAAAAAAATTGGGAGTTCCTATCCATTCTGAAGAGTTACAATGAATTTTGTATAGGCATGTTTTTGCCCATATATGCTATGTATTACAAGAGCTCGCGCGCACGGACATTTATCTTGAATGGACGCTCATCTTGTTATTAATGGTCATAAAGAGATAAACATGGTATCAAATTGTTCAAAAAATATGGGAAATATCATGAAAGAAAAAAAATGGCGATTCTATGTTGTGTAATGGTGTACGCGAAAACGCGCGCATGTGCGTGTGCGCGATTTTTATAAAATGCTTAAAATGGCCTGAAACGTATGCAAAATGAATTTGAGACGATTTGGAACATTTTGAAATTTTGCGCGCTAACGCGGACGTACGCATCGCGCGCTTTTTGACCTGAAATTGACCGGACGGATATTGACCTTGATCATGATAAATATGAATGAAAACGACTTTTCGTTATGAAGATATGATCATGAGTAGATTTTCAGAAAATTTTACAAAATGGCGCCTAGATGACGTCATCAGTCAAGGTCAAGGTTGAAAACGTTATTTTGATTTTTCCATATGCCTATACATATGTATGCCAAATTTCAAGGCATTTGATTAGCCATTTTCAAGTTATCTTGCTAACAAAAAAGTGATTGGAAATAAGAAAAATAAATAAATAATAATAATAATAAATAAATAAAGGCAATTCTAACGAAAACATAAGGTGGTCTGTATTATATACAGCCCACCTGATAAATAAATAAATAATAAATAAATAATAAAGGCAATTTTAACAAAAACATAAGGTGGTCTGTATTATATACAGCCCACCTGATAAAGAATAATAAATAAATAAATAATAAAGGCAATTCTAACGAAAACATGAGGTGGTCTGTATTATATACAGCCCACCTAATAAAGAATAAATAAATAAATAATAAAGGCAATTCTAACGAAAACATAAATACAGCCCACCTAATGATATTTTTTAAAGATTTGCCGAGACGGTTGTTGTCTAATGTTACGAGTCATGAAAGCTGCCATCTTGAACTTACCGATGTATACGTTATAATACACAGAGATAGCAGCCCAGGCTCGTTCGATTGCTGTTATTATAAATGTTTATTTTTAATGGGGTAAATAAGAAAATTTCTAATTTTCCTGAATAAATAAATTAGAATACTATAATATGTATTTATTTCGTTATTTAGATGGTAAAATTTGTCCGATATTGTTACAATTAATTTTTATATTTTTTAATTGTTTGGATTTGAGCCGAACTTGTTTTGATCAGCGCCTAGTAGGCATGTGTATTCTTGTTTATAGCTTGCGATCGCGACGTTGCAGAGGTCAGAATTTGGGATTTAAATGGCGTCAGTGAAGTCGCGCCCATGACTGGAGAGGCATGAATCACAAAGGAGGAAAATGGGAAAAAAGTAAATATAGAATGAGCAATCATGACATGAAAATTAGGTATAAAATGACAAGTTAATTAGCCTGCAAAAACGTTAACAATTTTTCTGCCGAACATCCGAACCAGGCCTTTGCGTTCGGTTCGGTTCGGTTCGGTTCGGTTCGGAAGTGCCATGTTCGGCGAACTTCCGTTCGGTTCGGCGGTTCGGCTACAGCACTAGTATGAAGTTTATTCACAAGATTGACAAAACTTCATGTCAACAATGTCACACAATTTAGCAAATCTTTGTAGATTTTGAAGCTAGTACTGTATCGCAGGCAGTTTTGGTATCTGATATATCATGCCGGAGCCCTACCTACCACAATACAATGCGAAATTGCCTAAAATGGATATGAAAATAGACTTCGTGCAGACAGTGGATGCGCAGTTGCGTTGTGCGGTAGCTCTGTTCCAGTCCCTACTTTAGCGATGCAATGGCACAAACTTAAAACTAGATCTACCGTAGTTTTTGTTTTAAAAAATAAGTTACTGGGTATGAAGTTTATTCACAAGATTGACAAAACTTCATGTCAACAATGTGACACAAAATTCATGTCAACAATGTGACACAAAATTCATGTCAACAATGTGACACAAAATTGTCGGTAAGATGTGTGGAGTTATTCTAGAAATGTCCTGTACCATTGTACATTAACTGGTATAGTCACTGTAGTCCCATATGTACGCATACGTGCTGTTTTGACCACCGATTCAGGGTTTGAGGTGACCCGAATTTGACTGTCGTTGCGCATAGGCCGCACCCAGACTTTTTGATATTTTCTCTTCCGAAAATACTGCGGCCTTTACGCCGGCAGATACGGTATATATATTTTGGACCTTCCCAGGCTAATTTCCGGTTCGGAGAAATAGCGCGCACCATGCGCTGCCTGTGTCTTGTTGTACAAGCATGCTTACGTACTCGTTCATTGTTTACGTTTGTTTACGTATTATGCGATTACGTGCTTCAATTATATTCAAGTGTATTGTCATCGTGTGCACATGCTAGCTACGCTTACAACTACAAGAAGATCTACAACTTATCGCTATTTATTATCGTATTTGACGCCGTTATCATATAATTATGTCTGCAAGTTCAAAGGCAAAAGGTTCTAACTGGGATTCCGATGAACTCCGGTGTTTGCTGCTCCTGTGGGCAGCACCGACAGGGCGATCGAATATAAAAGCGCGCGCCGTAGTTGACCTCCGAGCAACTCTCTGCTTCCCAGGTCAAACGGCGCAAAGCAGCTGCGCAGAGACAAGGCCTTCATTTTGAATCATGACGAGTTCATAAACGCGACATTCCACAAATCATGTTCGCATACTGTGTTTCTATATACAAGTATATGTAAAGAAACGCTGTTTCTAAGTAGCAAAAGTTAATAAACGCACCCATAGATATTGCAGAGTAATTTTTATGACATTGGAATGATTGGATACTGTTTTGCTAGTGCTACTAATGGTATTCCCATCTTTTCTAAACCGAGGCCTGGTAAGTTCATCATCGGCCAAATGCTCCTTGTAATCTCTCTGCAATGATCTTCCCCTTCAATCCCATTTCTATGTCTGCTTGCTAGTCTACACAATGAAACAAACATTGGAAGATCAGCAAATTGACCTAGAGCACTCTTTTACCATGGCAACAAGAAATAGAGTAGAATAGATGTGAAGTATGCTTGTCAAAGACTTTATCTGATCTGATTTTTGCTGTTAGCTTAATTTTGAATGAACTTGTCATTTTGTGGTGCTATTTTTATATTAGTATATAGGCAGACAGTCATGAAAAAGACTTCTATCATCTTTTAAAAACATGTTATACTTACATTTTGCTTTGTGAATTTGTCTTTATAATTCCATGAAATGCAGATTATTTCTACTGCAGAATGTATACATTTGAAGATACATCTTTACACAGGTAACAATTAAACCCTGTCAACATGCATAAACTGTCTATAATTTGTGTCTCTTTGCATAAAGTTCACACATGTAAAAGATACATTTATTGCATCATGATAGCACAATTGTATCTTAGAAAAGAAAACATTTTAAGATCACAGTAGGTGTGCAAGACTAGTTGATGTGAGATACATAGCTCCACATTCTCAGATTTCATGCCCACACATCACAAGTGTACTAGCCAGGGATCAACTCCAAGTCCTGCCTAAGATGTTGCATTCATGGGAGGAGCCAAAGCAAAAATACACAATAAAAAGTTGGTAGTGACATCACAAGACACCATGTCATTGTACGACTCTCAGGATGTAAGACCTGGCTGGGCTGGGTCTGCCGAAATTTAGAGTATTACAGTTGGTATGGTACCAGCATTCAGTTTGCCGCTGTGGGATCTGCAGAGAGTTTTTGTGGACAGTTTTGAGCTGGAGTTGAGAGCTGTGATTGAAAAGAGATATTAAAATCACGGTTATTAAACTACTAAATGGAGAATTGGAGATTGGTTTACTGGTACTGTAGCAAAGCCTACTAATGATCATGTGGAAGTACATCCATCCTGTTTCTTCACTTTGGTTGCCATACAATATGATTACAGTCATGAAATGAATGGATGTAATAGTAGAGGATTGTTTGTTTGTTTTAATTAGCTGCCATTGATATGTTGCTTGAAATACAGAATTGTGTCTAGAGAGCTGTGTTGCTTTGACGAGCGATAAATTTGGATTCTCGGCTGGATATAACTTACCAATTTTCACAGTAACATGAGGATACTTAATGTCAGACATACTGACATTAAGTACAAATTTTTTTTTACAGTTACTCATTGTACCTCCATAATTGAAGGCTCTATTTATGATTTATGAAAATTGACTGAAGCGCCTATTTTGGGGGTAACTCTACAGATGAGATAACTTCAGTGCTCATTTTTTTATACTGAAATTGTCATAAATAGATACAGACCTTTATACCTCACTAAGGTCATGTAGGTAATGTAGGTCATAAATCTATGTTCTATCCTTCTTGCCATGGATGCTAACCATGATGGAGAGCCTGGCCTGTCAGTGACATTAATTTAC
Organism: Mesocentrotus franciscanus; assembly: GCA_037976565.1. NCBI lineage: Eukaryota > Metazoa > Echinodermata > Echinoidea > Camarodonta > Strongylocentrotidae > Mesocentrotus > Mesocentrotus franciscanus. The sequence continues at coordinate 19,686,483 of CP137675.1, read as the reverse complement.
TCGTTGAGTCGGGTTCCAGCTCCAGACTGCAAAAGAGACCTTGCCAGGGATTGGTAGTAAAGAGATGACCAAATCAAACTTTGCAGGTTGACTACCACCCATGGATGCAGGTACTCCAGTGTTATTAACTTCCAGAGATGAGATAAATGTACAAGATGCATTACCATGGGAACCATAAACCTATTGAGCTTGGAAAGTGATTCTAATTGACTCTTGGAGGGAGGTATGTCTTAGCTCCAAGGTCAGTTTACTTGACTACCAATTTCTAGTCCTTGAGAAGTAGTAATGGAGACCCAAGTATGGCACGGATGATGAGATGAGTGCTTCAGACATTGAGGTTAGTGTGATGCAGTGTAAAATATAATATATATATATTTTGCACTTAAAAAAACGTCAATGCTCACAAAATATAGTTTGCCACCATTACTCTACAATAATAACTTAAAGCAACTAGAATCAAGGAGCTTTGTGGTACAGGTCTGTAACAGAATACATCAACAGTATAAATAAAGAGGTGTGTAAAGAAAGTTGCATGACATATTTATGGCTTTTTATAAAAGTGAACTTTTAATTGCTGGTAGTGGTATGTTACATGTAGTTTCAATAGATATTATAGAAAATTTCATCTAGGCCTGTAGTACATTGTACTGTATGTTCAGTATTCACAAGGCATTTATTCTCTTCTGTCTGCATGTAGCCTACATGTACATGTAGTGATATAAATCATTTTTTAAATAAACCTTAAATAGTGACATTTATGAAAAATGAGAGTATCAAAGGTTATCCAGTGTTTACGGGTAAGGCTTGAATTGGCAGTGGCATGGTTAGGTTTTCATGACTAGTTTACTTTCCAAATTTTCTCTGATATTTGATAGGAATCAAAGCAGACTAAGTATATTACACATGTCTGTACTTTTCCATCTATTCATATTTGCATGGAGGCCTAATCAACGCAATGTATGTTTCCAATTCTGTTTCAATCAGAAGTGAAAGTACTCGGTATAACTGATGTTGCGTAGACCATCAAATAAAGATCATCGGTGAAGATACTTTCGAACAGAACTCTTATTGAAAGAGCCATTACTGTTTGAAGCTCCAGTCCTAACTTTCAAATTAAAGGGAAACCCGACCTTGATAACAAATTAATCTAGAGGAAACAGAAATATCAGATAAGTAGACTGGTGAAAATTTGAATGAAATACATGTAGGACAAAAAATGAGAAAGTTATGAATTTTTAAAAGTTGTGATCACTACTTTCGGATAACTTTCTTATTTGTTCCAACACAAAAAATGATGCAAATTTTAATTTTTTACAAATGTATGACTCCAGAGGGTCAATTCTCATTAAAGGACCTATAGTAATTTGCTATCCATAATATATTTTGAGTAGTGCCCGGAGAGAAGGCACTTAAAGTACCAGAGCGAAGGTTTTTAAATGCTTTTATCCTTAATAATATTGGTATCATTGCAAAGGTAATGTTACAATCTTTCTAATAATTCATATTTACTTCTCAAAAATTGTTAGAGAATTGACTAATCTGCTATCAAAAATGCTGAATTTGCTACCCGTTTTTTCCGCCCTCGATCAGCCCGCTGTTCGCTGGTACGATGTGTGACGTAATAGGTTGGGCACATGAGCGAGAGTGCTCCCAAGTCCCCTCACACAGCTCTGTCCGCTGCATGCATTATACGTATACGAAAGCCAGTCGAACGCGAAATATCCTATCACAATATGTCCGAGCTTGAGGAAGAAGTTTTACTAAATTTAGATATCGAAGTTGATGAGCACAGCTCCACAACTAGTGACAGTGATTTATTTGATTTTTTTGTATGTTTTAGTAGGCTATCTCACGCCGGAGTTGCGGGTAAAAAATGGATACGAAAGTACACTAGCGCCATGAAATTCCCAAGTTCGAGCTGGCTGAGCCGAGCTGCCGCGCCGCATCGGCCCGCTGAACTGGCGATCGATCCGTCATGCACAGACATTCTAATTTTTAGAAAGTGTAGGGCTATTTTAGCAAATTTCACGGATAAAAAAACAAAGAAGAATAGATGTGAGATTATATCTTGCGAATACCAATTACATATATGCACCATAAATGGAACTGCACGACATCATAAAAATGCAAAGCCAAAGGGACTCTCGCGATATTTATCAACACTCAACAGCAATCACCAATCATCTTGCACATGCCAAGCCATGACCGAAAACTTCACAGCAAATTACACAAAACGGAAGAATATTTGGACAAATCGATCTGCACGATTCACCCCCTCGTATTACATTACATAATTTGCTTAATATGCAATAATAAAATGTAATTTCCTGATTTCGAGAGATTGTTATTCCACTTTCATCAAAGCTTGGTTAGGTATGAATCATTCGAAGTCTGGGTAATGTATACTGAATGCAAAATACCGCACGCGAGCTGAGCGAGAGCCGAGCGAGAGGCCTAGGAATTTCGATCGTGCCCAACCTCTGACGTCATAAGTCTGTACTCCGTAATTTTATTTTTCAAGCCAGGAAAAGAAGTTCTGAGAGGGGCCTTGGAAAAAGCATCTTATCGCGTTTCATTTATATGTATAATACTTTAGAGCAGATGATTTGTGTTCATATTGGTGTAAGCTTTCAGTACATGTATAATTTGTCCATTTTGTGACATTTTGTGACATTTCTTCGCTCAGCTACTTTAACTGATAAAATTTAAAGGTAGGCTTTAAAAAAAAATCCTTGTGCATTCACTTCATTTAAAAAATACTAAGCTAGAAAACAATATACCAGGTATGAATGTTTTTTTCTCTTCAACTTGCTACATGCCCTCAGAAGGGCATGATATTTTTCAAAATAAAAAGCTTAGTTATTGTCTGAAACTTGAAAGGACAAGGGAATATCAATCCTGGCTTACGTGCATGTACATATATAGGAGGCATATAGGCCTTTATATACCTTGCTTTAAAAATCTGATAGGTCGAAATTGGAGTCGTGATTCTAGCCATGCCCGCCTACCAGTCAATAGTCTTTTAAGAAGTGCCCTCTTACCCGCCTACCAGTCAATAGTCTTTTAAAAAGTGCCCTCGTACCCGCCTACCGGTCAATAGTCTTTTTAAAAATGCCCTCATGCTGCGATCCCCATTGGTTTACGTGTTAAAATTTTCTTTGTGCGAGCGCGGATACCATACAGTGCTTTTGTCTGCGATTCCCATATGATTGTAAGATTCAGTCATCTTTCCAGCGAAGATTAACAGACAGTGTCTCAGATTTTCTGTGATGTTTTAACCAATCTTTACTCAAGAAAAGGATAAGGTAAGAATTCTTGGTAGATTTTTGTGTGAATTTGGTATATAAAAGATATAATGACTGCTTTAATATTCGAGGCATATTTGTTTTTTAGGCTCTCACGGACGTTACATATCTATAATATCTATAATATTTGTGAAAAATTAAGTTTGAACCTTTTGCCCTTTATTCAGCCATCTCTTCTGATTTTGCAGAGTACAAATACCATGTAGTACAGATCGATATACAGCATGGTATAGAGTAATGTGGAGAATTTATGAGAGTCAATTGCAGCCCTTTAATAGAGTTAGACAGGTCCTATTGACCTCATATCATCTGTTTGTGTCAACACTTATTTGTTGCGTTTGCAAGCACCTGTTACATGTATATTGCCCTGCGCATTGTATCACTCATTACATTGTACATGTAGGCCTACATGTAGATGTACATATGCCTATGAATTGCAACCGACTGTACATTTACAATGTAGAGCATTAAATTGCACAGATGTTTAAGGGCCCTTGTATCACCATTAACTGTAGCTATGAAATTGGTCCACGTAGAAAAGGTATTGAGACCAAGTATCGGCATGGAAGGGTGAGCAACAACATGATATCCATTATTTATGTTTTCGGGTTGTCAGTCCTACTTTCTTGTTATCGAGATATCTAAAGAACTACTTAAGTTAAGATTTTCAAACTTGATGATATCATGATGATATGTATCACCATAGGAAGACAATCTAGACTGATTCGATTTCGTAGTAATTAGGTCAAAGGTGAAAGGTCACAGGTCAACTTATGAAACTCCAGGTATTGGCCTCATTATCACGATATCTCAAGAACCACTAGAGATATGATGAGGCTCAAACTTGTTGATAATATGTATCGCCTTGGCCATAGGAAGACAATCTGATTAGATTTTGGGTTAGAAGGTCAAAGGTCACAGAGGTAAAACTTCTGAAATTCCCTCTATTAGCCTCGTTATCGCAAAATCTCTAGAACCACTAGAGATATGAGGATCAAACTTGGTAATTATATGTATTACCATAGGAAGATGATCTGATCAGATTTTGGGTTTATAGGTCAAAGGTCAAATGTCACAGAGGTCAATTTCTGAAATTCTATATGTAAGCCTTGTTATCGCGATATCTCAAGAACCACTAGAGATGCATGATGTTCAAATTTGGTGATAGTATTAAACATAGGAAGACAATCTGATTAGATTTTGGGTTAGTAGGTCAAAGGTCACAGAGGTAAAACTTCTGAAATTCCCTCTATTAGCCTCGTTATTGCAAAATCTCTAGAACCACTAGAGATATGAAGATCAAACTTGGTAATTATATGTATTACCATAGGAAGTTGATCTGATCAGATTTTGGGTTTATAGGTCAAAGGTCAAATGTCACAGAGATCAATTTCTGAAATTAAATGTTTTTAGCCTTGCTATCGCAATATCTAAACATGGTGACAGTCTTACTATAGGAAGATGATCCAATTAAATTTTGGGGGCTAGTAGGTCAAGATCATATGGTAGTCGTTAGTTGACATTTGAGTAAAGACTTTTGTTTTCATTGTGATATGTCATGAACAGTTTCATCCATTTCCTATACTGAATTTAGGGTGGAGGCTTATAGGAGACGCAGTCGCATTTGTTTTGTTTCTACATATCGGTAGATTAATTTTATATGACAGACCAGATCTTTAATATGGGTTTGTGATTTTGATGCGTAGGTCTGCGTCTCCATTTTATATTTGCTTGAATGTGATTGAATGTGATATCCAATTCACATTGCCTACTGAGGAATGCACAGTGGCTCTTCTAGGCATGCGCCTTTGGTTGCAGGATACATGATGCACACTTGTCATGAGAATGATTTGATTCTCACAGATTCAATATGATGCGCCCTTCTTCCTAAAGGGGCTTTCACATATACACTCCGGGGCCGTACGGCGAGTGAAACCAGACATTTTAGGAATTTTGGGCCGGCTCCTGTACAGTTCCTATGGGCGCTGGCACATTTTTCACGAGCCGTACAGGCGCCGTAGTGCTGAGTTGGCTGCTCTCAATTCGGCCGCTGTTTTCATCTGACCGTTAAGCCGTAGAAAGCCCGTAAAGGGCCGTGGGACACTGGACGGTTCCCGGACGGGCCCCTCACAATTTTTTCTGTCAATTCTCAATGTACAACGCAGCTTTAAATACAGGAGGCGCGGATGTCAGAGGACACATAGTTCAGTGCACGCACGGCACCCAACTTGGCGCCTTGACGACCATGGCCGGGCCCCGGGATTGATTAAGTGATTGTTAAGTGATTCTAGGTATGAGGATGCAATATTATGCTTGGAAATCACTTTACAATCTCACTCCACTATTTAAGTCTTTACTCAGAGCCACAAATATGTGTGGGTTCCTTATGTAACAGGCAGGCACGGATCCAGGGGGGGGGGGTGGCTGAGCGGGCCCTGGCCCCATCCCCACCTGGCCAAAAAAAGACGGGCCAAACCCGCGGCCAAAAAAAAAGAGTAAAACAAAAAGATGACCACAAATTTACCCTTTTTTTGTTGCTCAAGGGGGGGGGTGTTGAGTAAAAAAATAATAAAGTGCTCACTACCCCCCCCCCACTGAGCGAAATATCGGTCAACGCGATTTTCTAATTTCCTGGAGTAAATAAGATTAAATTTTTTTTTTTTTTTAATGCTTACTGCTTACTGCGCCCCCCCCCCACTGAGCGAAATATCGGCGGGCGCGATTCGATTTTCAAATTTTCAGCCCATGTCAATTGACCCTGAGTCGCTTTCTGAAATTCATTTCTGTTTCAAAGCTCTGTTCTTCAGTCTTTGAATAAGACTGTCAAATGTGGTGACTGTCCTAATATCCAACCCTTGTAATAAGTTCCTTTTTAATAATGAAAGCAGAAAAGAAAAGAATGGCAAAAGGCTTCCTTTGTTTATAATGCAGTTGCTTTTTGTGATCATTTTTGAGGGTTATTGTTTAAGAAGTGCGACTTGAGCATTTGATTTCAAGTGGATATGGCAGCCTTACAAATTTCATATATATTATTAATATTCTTTTTCTTATTGAATAAATCGGACCAATAATAAGAAAGTTGTGAATGTTTGAAATATGAGATCAATACAGCTATCCAAGTATAAAATCGCCAATTTTGTCAGTGGATTGTGACGTAGTGACGGATTGTCATGAACAAAAAAGTTTTTGGTAATTAAACTCCACCAAGGAAACACTTTTGTTTGAAAGTATTCGTCTAAAACCAATTATGAATAGTTTATCTTGTAGTAGATCAGTTATTGTCATGATTAGTTCTCATCTTTCTATTACTTATTTCTTAGCTACATGTTCCCTAGATTTTTGTCAAACACACTTTTATATTTAATCTTTAACATGTGGTGTACATGTACATTTTTAGATGTCTTCGTGAATTTTACTTTTTGTATTGACTGGATTGTCTTTGAACATGCATGAAAGCCAGGAAAATGTATAATAATATTCAATTTGTACACAAATTCAATAAATCCAAGTGAAGATATTATCTGATCATAAAAATTCACATTAATTTTTCTCTTAAAAAACAATTTATCCAGATATGATGTGCATATCTGTACATGTATCCATGCTCAGACTCAAACTACCCATGGATTGTGTTTTTTCTCCAGAAACCTTATTTTTACCCAAGAATGGCCTCGCCAGAACGAGAATTCTGAAAAGGTCAGTGTTATTTATACCCAGCGCAATGGACAGATGAGAGTGCTTGTTTCAGCAATCAGCAGCCCTCATGATCTTCTCACGCTAACCATACAAAACATGAATTGGTGCTCTGGAAATGAACACAGAGTTGAAATACTCCTCTATAAAGAATAATGCATCATACCCCCTTATGTTAGCCCCTTTCAGAAGATATAATACTAATCAAAATGGAGTAGGAATACAATTGTGAAAACTGAGATGGATACTTTTTTCTTAAAGCTCATGTACAATTTTGTTAACAAAAAAGGAAATTGGAAAGGTACATGATAATTATGTCATTATCCTAGTATCAAAAGATATATGTACAAGATCATTTAGAATTGTATCCATGATTTCCGGTGAATCGTAGTGTAAATATCTGTAAGGGATGCTAGATAATCGCTATTTACATTCCCCTATATGCTTGGACCCTTCCATCCAGATGACTCCCTTCAGCACTTTGCTTAGAGTGTATACCTATGTGTGTGTATATAGACCATAGTATAAATATATATACACACAGTCCTTATAAGATTATTTTCTACCTCTCATTTGTGTGATATTTCACTTGAGGAGGACAAAGTTAGTATTCCTAGTATTGCTGAATATCTTCCCATTTATCACCTAATATCAAAGAAGTTCGACAAAAAGATTTTGAGGGCTTACCAAAGCTATACGTGACTTTTAAGATGTTTGTTTCATAGGCAATTCCTTAAGTAGTTAAGTAGATTGGTACATGACTCGGTTATTAGATGGAAGCCTCATAATTATTTGTAACCATGAACTAAACCTTTGCTGTATTTTTTCTTTAGTATAATTATTGCATTGTTCGGAAAATCTAGACTTGCATTTTTATTTTTTAACTATTTAAGTTTTAAATATGTAGGGAAAGCTAAATATTATCCACAGACCAGTAGAACACCGTCCCATACTGATAAAAAAAACTGTAACTGCTTATTTGGCTGTGATAGCAAATAAAAATGGAATATCCAAAGAAATTGATCATACATGTGACTTTATTATTATTGGGAGAAACCCCATCCTTGTTTGAAAAATTGAAACAAATCTATCCCAAATCTTCCACAGTAGGATGGTAGGAGCCTCCCAGTTCAACAAATACCAGCTATGTTCACATGGTACCAACGTAGTTATAAACTATAAGTTTGCGAGACCTCAAAGTTATAAACAATGATGCTCTAACCACAACGACAAGGGTTCACATGGGACCGAATCAATGAGTATTTAAAGTTAACTACAACCTGGGGAAAGCATTCATTTTAACTACAAGTCTGTGAATCCTCCAAGTTAAATGCATCAGCTTGTGAGGACCCCCTACTGCTCGTAGTGTGATTTGTAAATTTGAGTTAACTTAAAATTTTATAACTACATGCGCTTTTGCAAGGTCCCTAACTACAAGATAACTTTGAAGTTTATAACCACGACCTTAACTTCAAGTTTACAGACTGTAGTATGGATCCCACTATGATGAGTGGATGATGTCAGTAACATGCAACAGGTATTTTGTTATAGAACACTTTTCCATTCATAGGAGAGGGATGGTAAGATTTCTTACATGTACATTTAGATCTGTTGTTTTATCAAATTGCTTCTTTGAGACTTTGATAGATCAGAGATTGCTATCATTGCTTCAAGCAGAAAGGGAAATGTAACTGAAGGAAAACAAAATGAGTTTATATACATGTACAGTGTCTGTACTCTTTTTAAAGAGGGATTTTCAAAATGGAATTTTGAATGTTATTTGATGTTCTTCCATTCAAAGTGTTGTAGTTTTTTTATAACAGAATGTTATGCATTAGCGATATTGTAATGGTTTTTTAAGTTGATTGCTTGTGACTTGATGGCATTCAGTTGATACTTTCATGGATATATTTCTATTGTGCTTCATAATCATAATTTAGTTGAATTGGAAATATTCTGCAACAAGCATACATCTGTTTTCAACCTACATGTATGTCAGAATGTTACACCTTCAATTAAGAAATTACCACGATTGGCATTTGAACCTTATACTCAGAAAGAAAAAAACAAAACAAAAAAATTCATGAAAATAAAATAAAATGAATTAGTGATAGTAATGAAACAAAACAATGGATATTACATTTTCTAGAAGTGATTCAATGTGTAAACTGCATTCAAAATATGTTGTTCATTTGAATTGCAAACAGTTCTTCTTTCACTAACACTACAAAGTATGGTGCACTTGCCACTTGGGGGCAGTATGTCAACTGAATTAAAAAGGAAACTGCATTGGTAGTGAGTGTCATAATCTTAAGTTTTCTTGCATATCAGCTGGGCTAGTATTACAAATTGAATATGATATTCTATATTGACGGAGGCTTATCTGTAACCAAGTGTACTGTATTCTTATGCTATTTAATACTTCTTTTCACTATATAGATTTTTGATGTAGTTCATTATGTTTTTCCCTATCTCCTACATGTATTTAGTCTTTCTTGAAACTAACTTGTTTAATTTCTTCATATGTAGTGTCTCCTAGTTTGTTGAAAAATAATAACATTGGAGCATTAATGTTCACAGAGGGTATCAGCTTTCTTATGTGTACCAGTAATAAAATACAACTGAATGTACAGTACATGCAAGTTTTAAAAGAGAGTTCCTCTTTTTATGCAAATTATCTGAGATATGTGTACTTTCTGTCAGTATGTTTGTGTTTTGCCTGTCTGCATTACAATATATTTTTGTATATACAAATACATTCCTATACAATTCCTTCAAAATGTTTTATGCAGAAGTTTCATGAATGAACAGGCTGTAGCTGGAAGTTGATGCAAGGAATGAAAAGGGAATTGCAATTGATCTCTGTGCAACTTCACACGTACAAACAAAACTGTCACCACACCTTTAATCCTTTCAGGACAGGATGCATTTTTAGGGCTAAATTGATCTCAAATTGTTCTTCAAATTGACAACTAAAATATTTTTCTCTATTGCTACATTGTTAAAATACAATGTCTCTGAAATTATTATCAAGTATATGGGTAAAAATGCTGTCTAAAAGTTAAAGGAAATGGCCAATTTTTATTGAAAAACAATAATTATGAATGTCTCAATGTGTTTCCAATGTGAGGATTTTAAAGCTTATTTTCCTTTTTAAAATTCCTGGCATCAAATGCAATAAAGTCATGAAAGTTGAAGTCAAACCAGCAAGACCTAAATGTTATCACTCTGAAGTTTTATTCAGTTTTGTTCATATTTTACCTTTTGGAATTTATGTTGCATTCTAACTGGGACAACATCATCATGAGTGAAGTTTTATGATCTGAGTGAGTTTACAGTTTACTTTTGTGTATCATAGTGACTCTCATTGTCTTAACATTTTTATCATGTTCAAACATCAGCAAGTGTACTGTTGCTGACATTCATGTAGTGTGGAGTGGACTCGCCATAGCTTTTACTGGGGACCCCTGGTATTGCTACTTGTCGTCGCCAGACTTCTTCTTTTGTCCAAGTTCGCAATGGGGATGGACACAAATCTCATTCACTATTCAAGAGATGAATTACATACTATGTAACATTGCCTTTGAAAGCAAAGTACAGCTACCCCGGGATGTGTTTGTCAACATTCATGAGCTGGAAATCACGAAAAAGCAGGTATGTAGAGGAGGCAAAAAAAAAGGCCCTATCTGGGTTTTCGCATCTCAGCCTCGTCAACTATGGGAACCTCTACAAGACCCCACATATTGCACTCTAGTGCCTTGTTTGACGGCGAATGTAAGCAGAGATATCATTTGATCATATTAACAAACATTAAATCAACCAAAAATGAACTTGACGAGTTATTGGCAATGGTTGAATCTCACGAGGCCTGTTATCGTAGCTGTTACAGAAACCTGGTTTTCTGACATGAATCCCCCTATCGCTAACCAGTTTCAAGGTTATCACTTATACTGCAAGGACAGAAGTGAGAGGCATGGTGGAGGACTAGCCTTATATGTAAGAAATGATCTACACGCTGTACCTGTCGTCCTCCCTGATCAGATGTATAATGATGACCTTGAAGTTATGTGGATTAAAATGGACCTGAAATGGTATGTTTGTCTGCCAGGCATCGTATACAGGCTACTATAGAAGATATGCGGTCATGGATTCTCATTAATCGGTTGCAATTAAATGAGAGTAAAACAGAGTTGCTTATAGTTACTTCTATAAAGTAACAACATCATTTGATCAAGGACCGTAATATACAGATTGGTAACTCCCAGATTCGGGCTGCTCCATCAGTTCGAAATCTCTGGTGTTATATTTGACGAGAACATCTGCATGGATGCCCATGTGAAGAAGATCTGTCAATCAGTGTATTATAACATCCATAATGTTGACAGCGTTCAAAAAGTCCTTGACTCTGCTGTTATGCTTATACATGCATTTGTTTTATCTCGATTATATATTGGCAATGCTCTTCTTTTCAATATTACTTCACGCAATCTTAAACAAACTTCAACATGCTCAGAATACAGCTGCCAGGGTTTAATCAGGGCCATCTAAATATGATCACATTTCTCCTGTTCTCAAAAAGCTGCACTGGTTGCCAATCCGTAAGCACATAGAATTCAAAATCCTTCTCACATGGAAGGCTGTAAATGGTTTGGCACCAAATTATTTCCAAGACCTTGTTATGCCTTATACACCGGCTCGTAGTCTAAGATCATCACACCAGCATCTTCTTAAAGGGCAATCCAACCCTTGTAATAGATTCTTTGAATGAAAGCAGAAAAATCAGAGAAACAGAATGGCGAAAGTTTGAAATGAATCTGACCACTATTAAAAAAGTTATGAGTGTTTGAAATTTGAGATCACTATTGGTAGTTTGCTATGTGAATCTCAAATCGGCAATTTTGTCAGTGGATTGTGACGTAGTGATGGATTACTCTCCCGTTTGTCGTGTAGAAAAATATCACTTATTTCTGTTTTTCTCCCAAGTGCCTTCACCCTCGGGGCACTACTCAAAATATATCATGGATAGTACATTATTACAGGTCCTCTAAAAAGAAAAGACCATCCCCAGTCATACATTTATTAAAAGTTGAAATTTTAGTCCTTTTGTGTATTAGAGCAAATAGGAAAGTTGACCGCCACTACATCACATAGACATTATCAAGTCAGCCAATTTGAAGGGCCCATACATGTACCTATAGTGGTTGCAACTTTCACAAATTTGTAACTTTATTTTTTAAAATCTGATTTCATTCAAACTTTCATCAGTATGCTTCTTTGATTTTTCTGCTTTATTCCAGACAAGTTTGCTATCAAGGTTGGATTTCCCTTTAAGATCCCCAAGACGCGAGTAGCCTGTGGTGAAAGGGCCTTTTCAGCTGCAGCACCTTCTCTTTGGAATAATTTACCATTGAATTTGAGAATCATAACTTCCTTAGAGACCTTTAAATCCAAGCTGAAATCTCATCTTTTTAACAATACCTGTACTTGGCACTATGACACTCATCCAAACTCTCTTATTCTTCCTATTTTTCTTGTGTGCCTTGGAATAGAATTGTCTAGATAGACGGCACTATATAAATGCCTACCGGTATTATTATTATTATGATACATATAATACTGTTTTATTTATGTGTGTCGTTTACTCTCTCCCCTGGTACACCACTCAAGAATGATATTGTAAATCATGTACCGTATGCTAGGGATTACATCTGTACTACTCGTGCAAACCCGTCACTAACGATTTTAGGGGATTTCAATGATTTAGAAACAAATGATTTTGCAAGACATCTTAACACACATTGTGAAAGTCCTATAGGCTTAATACAGGGACCACCAGATTCCCGTAGGCAAAAGGGTTAACTTGGAGCAGTTAAGTGGCCTACCCGGCAAGACTGAATCTGAGACAAGATCTTCACTGACTGGCAATTTCTTGGAAGCAGTAGTCACAGCTCTGATTGCTCAGTCAGACCACTACCGTATTCTGTCATGTTATCTGTCTCCAATCTCTCGAAACTAACATCGTCAAAACGATAATACCACCCTCTACGTGACTCTAGTATAAGGTCGTTTGGGCGTTGAATTACGTCCTACGACTTCAGTTGGTTGAATCAGCTATAGTCTACGGCTGCTTCAGAATCTGATGTGCGTCCTACCAAAGAGATATCTCTTTGGTCCTACTGGATGCTTACCACAAGCATTTCCCATGATTACTATGAAACGTTCAGCCATAGATTACGGACAAGATTAAGACCATGATTCGAGATCGTCAACGTGCATTTCACGACAGTAGTGATACCAGCCACCTACTCAAAAGAAGAGTATCACATAAAATTTTGAGGCGCAAAAAAGCCTGTTCTTCAGGAATTGAAACTTAAAAGCTTGAAGAAATCACAAACATCTATGGTTGCGTTTATCGTCCAAATTTTTAAGGCGATAAACGCAAAGCCTTTTTCAAACGTCTTTAGGTATAGGCATATTGTAACGCCGAAAAAAGTGCGTTTTGAATGTGACATACAGCCAGAATCACGTTTCTGAGACATGATAAACGCAAAGCTGTTTTGAACCCCACATACAAATCGGACCTTCCCATATAGCTCTATGGACCTTCCCAGGCTAATCTACTTCCCGGGTCAAACAGCGCAAAGCAGCTGCGCAGAAACAAGGCCTTTATTTTGAACCGTGAAGAGACGTTAAACGCGACATTCCGAAAATCATGTTCGTATAGTGGGGTTCGATGTGTACATATCTGTGGCAAGACACGATAAGCGCACCCTATGTGGCATCGACAATTGCAGAAAACTGAGAATAGCTCTACACTACCACCTGAGCTAAGCCTTTTCCATGTCATCAAGCAAATAATATCAATGTTTTTTACCACTTATGCAACTCTCTACCTCTTCTAGATTGTTCTACATATGTCTAATGTATCTCAAATACAGAGACATCAGTTGCTTTTACTTTATTTGAGAAATCTTTACAACATATCACCAGTAATTGTTGTTCCCCTCCTCTCATTTGTCACCTCCTCTCATTTGTCACCTCCTCTCATTTGTCACCTTTCACAACCACAAGTTGACTGGAAGCTGCAATGTGTTTGAACAATAAATAATTGTTTGCTCTGCTGGTTTACTGGCTAGAGACCTATAACATGATCTACTGTCATAGTTTAGGAAGCACAATAACTCCATGTGATCTCATATTTTTTTTTCTTCATTTGGTGACTCCCTTTTGAAAGTTAGTCATTCATTTGAACTTGGAGCGTATAGTGCATAATGCTTTGTTTTGCTTAATACATGAGAGAGAATTCAAGCTTGGAACCACAGCATTTTAACCTATTTTGAATTGATAAATTACTTTAATCTATCGGCCCTTATCTTTGACAAATACATAAAGTTATAAATCATAGTGAAGTTTGCAAAAATAATGATAATAATAATGGTGGCTTCTTACATAGCGCACATGTCCATCACGTGGTGACGCTCCTGGCGCTGCCCCGATTATGTGTATTTGAGTCATTTCATGGTTACAATCAAATGATTGTTCAGTTTAATGCCTAGACAAATAAAAAAAGTCCTTTATTGTGGTGGATAATATATCTTTTTTCAGTATTTTAGGACTCTTTTGTACAAAATTTTCAGTAACTAAGTACAATACTCACCTTTGTTGCCATTCTTTTCACAAATATCTATTGTAAGCTACACTGTTTTCATGGAAGAGTTTCTTAAAGGGGAATTAACCCCCCCCCCGACTATATGAAGCATTATCATGACATGGAGAGTAAAATGTTTATTTGATATAAAAAGCATTGCTGTAGGCCAAAAAATATTGTCTTGCAAGTACAATAAAGAGACCCTACTTCGCCATATGTAGGACGTCATCTGCTCCCCAAGGAAGCTGTCATTTTGTCGAAATTTCCCTCAAAAACTTCCGGGTTGTGACGTATCGCAAGGAGTTGTAGCGCGCAGTGCGCGCGTTATATGCAATAAACGTCAAACATGGTGTATTGCCAAGTGTTTGGTTGTAATAATTGTTCCTCGAAAACTGAGGGGAAATCGTTTAATCGGTTTCCAAACCAACACAATCGCAAAGAAATATTCAAGCTATAGGTGGCAGCTCAGAAGGTGGAGAGATTTCTGGACAAAAAGAACAAGTACGACAGGGAAAACGATGTGATCTGCATTGATCATTTTACAGTTTACAGCAGGGAAACGTACATACGCAATAGCAGTCGAATCCAGTCGAAAGGCGACGTTCTGAAAATTCTCAGAGCAACGAAAGACGAAGGATTCTGAAAAAGAGTTACGTCCTCCCTTTCGTCAAATGTATGAATGTTTATATTTTTCAGATAATGTTTTAAATGGCCTACAAACTGAAATTAACATGTAGTTTGAGGATAATTCCCCTATAAGTACAAAGCACAAATGGAGCAAAGAATATCAACTCTTTTGATTTTATAAAGTTTGTTTTTTCAATGCAACTTCGTAAAAGTTAGTTTAAGATATTTAACTTTAAAACGATTTAACTTTTTTAAAGGGTGTACTCACTTTTGTTGATAAGATAATTTCCTGAAGTGCAATTTTGCTCCCAAAACCCATTAAGAAATACATGTATATTCCTGCATGAAGGGCTCCATAGTGTAATTGTACAGTACTTGTATTATTTGGATGTGTGTCCTTCTCACATGTAACATAGGCACACATTCAATGATTACTCATAGTCTCTCACCCCCCGTCTCTCGATCAAAAATGCATTAATGTTATGCAATATATCATAAGTAATGTGGAATGACTCTTCTCTTCTCCAGATGAATGATTACATTTATTGGCAAGGCATTAATCTTCATTTGCCACACTCGAACCAGGCGAGGTAAATGGGTACCTGGCAGGAATTAATTCCTTGAAAAGCTAGAGCGCTGTAACAGCAGCTAGGCTAAAGCCAGGGTAATAATTAATGCGCCTCGGAATAGAATTTCTAGATAGACGGCGCTATAGAAATGCCTATAATTATTATTATTATTGGTTTTAGGAGGGGGGTTATTGCGATGTATCAAACCTATGATCCAATTGCAATGTCCTGTTAGACATGACATTAGAGTTATGTGCATTTTGATAGCACTTCTGACCAGAGACTACCTGTATTTCAAAAGTACAGCAAGTCTTGTATTTCTTGCAAATCTAAAGTGACCCTAAATGTTCTTCTGGTGCTCTTGGAACACTTACCGCTTTAATGTAACGGGAGTCTTCTCACTCATACACTCATACAAACCCTCTACATTTACCCAGGGAGGTGGGAGTTACCTCCCACCTCCCTGATTTACCATAGTGATTCAGGCATTAGTCCACAAGCATGGACTTTCATTTGACACTGAAATTCACTATATTGTGGCTTAAAGCCTATCTGCACTAGTTTGGCCAGGAGGGATTAGACCTCCCTGCATGGTCACTGACAGGTGGTTATCTCATCAAATCAGCTCTCGATTAACATAAGAAAAAGGGGACCATGGGGGACCAATGGTCACTGATTAGGCATTGTTTGCTATATAGAGGGTGCAAGTAGCTATATAAGTAGTGCAGTGGGGCTTTAAGGCAAGTTTAAATTAGCTTGCCAATGATTACTGAGGGTGCGTTTTTGCTCAACTTTTTCTGGCCAGAATGAGGGTTTTGTTACGTGGTTAGTTTAAAACACGGTTGCGTCCTTTCTCATTTTCGTAGAATCACCGATAAACGGGGATCGTAATCGCCGATCGTAAACGCCGATCGTAAACTCACAAAAAGGTGCGTTTACGATCAGCGATTCTCCAAAAAGACGGTTTCTGGGGAAGCATAAACGCACAATCATTTGTAAACGCGTTTAAATGAAGTTCCCGGGGTCAACGTAGCATGCGCAGTGCAGGTTTGCGAATCCAGCTGCAGAGCCCGAATTTGCCTGGAGGGGCCGGAGAAGGGGAGCATAAACAGTACACCTACGATGAGCGTTTATACGATGAGCGTTTGTGATGAGCGTTTCAAATCGCTCATTCTGCCTTCAAAGTGAGCATAAACGCACCCTGAGTTGGAACTATAATGAGTGCACAATGTGCATTGTTTAACTGAATTTTTTGGTATAGAAAGATCCAGCTAAAAATGAGATAACTCTAAAAATGTATAGAATTAGTGAGGATTCTATTAAATGCAGGCTATTTCTACCAGAGTAAGGAAAAAATAAAAGAGAGGGCTTTTTAAGTCGATTTGTTTTTTCATGGTGGCTTGTTTCTGTTTACAGGGGCATTTTTCGAGTTTAGGCGCCATTATGCCCTTAGCCCCCATCATTATTTCTTTTACTGTTTAACATACATTATGCTGTGGTACTTGTAGCGGATTTCTGGCTCCAAGAGTTTGCTCAAACTACCTGCATAATTTTGTGTAAAAGAGGATAGAGATACATGTATTCACTTTCATTTTTGTCATGCATGCGATTATACTTCGGCCAATTAAAATTTACATGTAGTTATATTGTGAATTCAGAAGCATGTTAAATTTTGGACTCAAATATCCCAAAGAAATTAATGCGTGTATGTGTACATTTAAATTTGCAAGAAAAAAATATTAATAGCAAGGGATGTTGTAAGGTTTCATGAAGTCGGAGCTTCATGTTGATAATTTGAACCTTTTTTAACAAGGAATTAGCTGAACCTTACAAAATAATAAGTTTCTGAAAGTTCAAACTGTAAATAACACCTATAAATGACACAGGATTTTTATTTTACCGTTTTAGTGCTCATGTGAAAATATTTTTAAGAAAATGTTTCTCTGAAAGCATAGATCTGTATAGTTTTTTTGTTTGAATTAATCTTATTGATTACACTGCCGTCCCATCATGCATACATGTCAGAAAATGCAATTGAAAATTTAACCAGGGCTCAACACTGACTTACAGGCACCT
This sequence comes from Mesocentrotus franciscanus, assembly GCA_037976565.1. Classification (NCBI taxonomy): domain Eukaryota; kingdom Metazoa; phylum Echinodermata; class Echinoidea; order Camarodonta; family Strongylocentrotidae; genus Mesocentrotus; species Mesocentrotus franciscanus. The sequence continues at coordinate 19,668,565 of CP137675.1, read as the reverse complement.
GCGACATTGACACCCAAAATTAGTCTGGATCCCAACATTAACAACAAAAAAGGGCTCATGCATACAGACTCTAAAAAGTTCAATCCTGACCCCCAGGGAGCCCTAGCTGTCTTACCTGAAGACGTTTTGTAAGGATCTATCATCAAAACACTGATTAGGATGTATTGCCTTCCTTACTCTTTGATGTATTTTTGTTATAGAAAAGGCTGAATGTAAGTTGAGTCTCAGCCTGAGATAATCTTTTCTTTTTCTTTAACATTCATTTTCTTTATGAATTTCATTTAAATGTAAGAGTAAAATGAATATTTAGCATATTTAGTGGAATTCATTATTACGGTGTGGAAATAAATGTAACCTACACCATGACATAAGTAATGACGTACTTGTAAATAAAGTGATGTTTGATAAAGTGGCCTTTTAGGACAGTTCTTTTTGTTCCTCCTAATAGAACTGTTTGAAATCAATATTTTTACAATATTGAAATCAGATACTACTTATTTTATCTATTCTTAATATTATGGAAATAAGTTACTTGGACAATTAGAAATGTTATTTAACAGCAAACATATCCTGTTAAGAGTCAGAAGGACTTTAAACTTGAATACAGAATTAACACCCTCTGGCTCTCAGCAGTAGATATTCAACATTAATTTCTAAACTGTTAACTACCGTAATGATAATACATCTAGAAACAAACTGCCATCCTACAGTAGTTCATCTAATTATCTGATGTATTCTCTATGAGTTATGGAAGTCTATGAAGATTATTTTTTACAGTTCAGTCTATATGACCTATTTATATACCCGGTAGGCCTATACACATGTAATATACATTAGATATCTTCTAGTCTTCAGATGTGTCCTTTAGTTTGTCTATAATTCCTCTTCCGTCCCCCCTCCTAAGATTTTTCCCTCCAAAGTTGACATTCTTTCAGTTCATGTACTTTAATATCTTTTATCTGTAAAGTGGATTTTCCATTTACCACCCCACCCCATGTCTTATAGACTGACCCAGTACCTCTGTATTCTGTATTTCATATGATACCATTACCAGCATGTTTGCAAGGTCAGGTAGACTTTCACTTTCCTTTAGGTGCTGCTTTCCAGTATACACATATAATCACCAGCATTTGATTCACAGGAAAAATGATACCGGTACCTAGCTATAATCTACTGTATGGTACATGTAATTGGAGTTGTTTGTTGCCTAGCTGTATGAGGATGTGTTATCTATTTGTCAGCTCTGTCACCGTGTAGAGATTTGGATTATTTGATGTTATATCAGTCAGACTTTGTAAGGATTGAGGAAACATGGTTTGGAGTGTATGAGCTGGGAGCATATGTCTTGCCTAATCTAAGAAGGGTGGAGAACCGCAGCGAGTATGCTTGTCTAATCTTCTCTCCCACTCCTGCCTTCGCATAATACACACTCCCTAGCACACAAACACATCCAGCTTGGGTGGAAATGTGATTTTTCCAGATTTTTCTTCTGGCTGCTTTTGTTGTCTGTGGAAAGAGGAAGTGTTCCACCATCTGTGGTGACCTGGTAAGGTCATGAGAGGTCATGTAAGGTCAGACTGAGGAAGGAGAGTGACACATTCACCAACAAGGTCAGAAAACACCCATCCTAGCTGAAACATCCCATCAAGCCAGCCAGCATCCAGCCAGTGCTATAGCCAGTTAACCAGCCTTATCTTATACCTCACCACACAACCAGATGGTGCTTCGTTCATCATCTCTATACTATACCAGCAGACACACTCCTCACATACTAACACTCCCTCTGGCTATAATTGAACACTTTCCCCCCATTTTTAGCTACCAGGAAGTTATACAGCACTAAGCATGGCCGATCTCAGGTGAGTACAAACCTTAAGTACTGTGGTCATTGTGATTCTTAGGGATGAATTACACTTTTCAGTTTTTCCTAATTGTTGTCTGTTCGTTGGGCTGGACACACTGAACCATATTATGAGTCATTCTCACTGTGTTCCTCATCCTGTATACGGATAATAGAACAATGAGAATGATTATAATACAATCATTCATCATGGTATCTATAACTATAGGACTTACGGAGTATGTCCATGTACATGCATTCCTCTATGTAGGCAGACAGTTTAACATGCATGCAATTGGACCTGCTGTGAAGAAATTCTCCCATCTAGTTTGTGGGGTTTTTTAGTGGTCAGCCATCTTCACAGCTTCTTTTTCTGCGATGTCATGTGCTTTTGGAATGAAGCTGCGCAGATCATTCTCAATTATATTGGATCAATCAATTTATGTGAACCTAAGATGTACGTTTGTTTACCAATTAGCTGTCATTTTCAAGCCTTCTGAAGTTTGTTTGATGGAAGTGGGACCTAAAAAGGCTATCTTCAAATGACAATACTAAAGATAAATAGATGTATATAGGGGTTCTTTGAAATGAAAGGATGTAAATTTCTTAAGAAGGACCATTACAACGATATATATTCTATCTTCTGTTGCTCATATTTCTTTTTAAAATTTTTTTATTTACATGTTTATTAAAACTTTCAATCATATAAAAATTACATATTTACAAGTCATTGGTAATTATAATTAGACAAACAAACAAAAAACCAATATGTATAAATACAAATACACATATATCCCAAAACATAACATTAATATAATAATTATAATAATGATAGTAGCTATAATAACCGTAATAACGATAATAATAATAATAATGATAATAACAATAATGAAAAGACAAGAAAGTTATATAAAACCATTTCAGTAAAAAAAAAGACCTTGAATTTACCCAAAACATCCATCACTGGCGCACACGAACATGGTCTTAAGTAGTTTTAATTTGTTAAGATTCTCTACAAAACATTCTAAACTGCATAGTTGATATTAGTAATGTCACCACACCGTCAGTTTCTGTGGAATCAAGGTGAAAAGGCATCATGCATTGTGTATGCGCCCCTGTGGGATACTTTGTATACACTGTACACATAGAAATCATAATTTGAACTACAGTGCATAAAGCGGAGTGAGGGGGCACAGGAATAAAAGTTAAATCAACATGAGTATCATAAGTCAAATCGCCATTTTCTTTCTTTGTTTTACATAGAAGAAAATTACAATATTTAGTTGCAAGTTCATTCATACAGATGAGCTTTTAATTATTGCATGCATGGTCATGAAAAGACTGACAAGGATAATAATAATAATAATAATAGGCATTTCTATAGCGCCGTCTATCTAGAAATTCTATTCTATTCCGAGGCGCATTTATTATTACCCCGGCTTTAGCCTAGCTGCCATTACAGCGCTCCAGCATTTCAAGGAATTAATTCCTGCCAGGTACCCACTTACATCACCTTGATTAGAGTAAAGTTATGCTTTGTTTATAGTACATTTAAAGTGAAGGTTCATTGATTTTGAAATTGACTGAATTTGGTATCATTGCACTCGGAATATTACACTGAGTAAAACTATCACATTTGTGTAACTTGTAAATTCGTGCGAAAATTATAAAAGTTGATTAAACTTGACGAAATATCACCCCACTCGAGACCCCAAAAACATCGTAAGTCAGCTGATTTTTGAGTGACGTAGCAAAATGAACAATGAGTACAATGGGCCGCTCAACTGAATTGATTGGCGACGCTGCGCGATGCAGTTTGCGTGCAATTCACATATGTATTTCATTGACTATTGAGTACCGTACCCATTCATACCCAACGTTGTTTACCTTCATCAAAGTCACCCTGGAAATATCGATATGGACGAATTACATACTTGATTTGAGTTTTGAGGAGATAGAAGAAGGAAGTACCTTTGGTTCTTAATCTTAGCTCTAAGTCTAATCAATTTTATAACTCCCAAATACGTTGATGTAGCGCTCACGTTCAGGTATACCGTATATAGCGTAGGCCCGTCTGTGCAGTATCTACGCGTACGTACGTACGTACAACCTGCCATCCAGTGCAGCTTGCTTGCCAGCATATCACAGCCCAGCCGGCCCGGCGCTTGAGCTAGCTGTGAATCCCGAACTGGACTGATCTAAGTCTTCTCTCGACTTCCACTTTCCCCATTTATCTATCAAAAATCTAAACTAATCGGCCTAATCAGACATTTTCGTAATAAATATCTGGACAATGATATGTAAATTTGTCGCCTATTTTGCTCCAGAAGAGTCGTTAGGTCAGCATGCAAAATGTCCTAGGCACTCCCAGATCCGACACATACACGCTGAGCTGCCCTCAGAATATGTGATTATTTTTCCAATTTTTATGCTCAAATGTGACGGTAAATAAAATAAAAATCGAATACACATTTGTAGAAAGTATAATTTATTCAGTGTATCTCATTCAAAGTGCCTAAAATAAAGGAAATATCACCACTGGCGGTAAATATACAAACAACGTTAACCCATATCTAAAAATTGCAATGGGTATCCAACATTGTCCCGAATGTGTGATTGTGGGTTATTCATAGTGTGACGTCATTTTAACGCATGTAAAAAACGCCGTCATTTCGCTTTGTGAGTGGGTTTTGGAAAGGGTATCAAAATTGCATTTAATTTATTCCTCACAATATTGAGGGCTTAAAAAGTACTTTAGTCATTTTGTTAATGTTCTCAACAATCTCTAGAGGTGTGATTTGCCTTTTTTCCAAATTTCAATGAACCTTCACTTTAAACATCAATCAAAGTCTTTTGGTTATTTTAGTAATATGTAGAAAAGAAATGTTTGTTAGGTTTATGTTGTAGGTCACTGGATGATAAACAATTATCTGCAATCCAAATGAACAGTCTTAGTACCAGTATTCATGAAATTTTCTATTCATAAGACATGCAGAACTATATTATTTTAACATACATATGCATTGAATTGTATCAACAATATTTATATGCATCGTGCATGTGTATGTGAATTATATTTTCTGACTCATATTCTTGTCATCATGGCTTGCAGAATAGATAACGGAAATAAGTTTTCAAGAGAGGAGATGAGACTCAGTGTAGAGATGCTCTTCTTGTGCTCAGTACTGATATAGTGCATGCTGACAAATCTCATTACATGCATGCTTCGTTGTGAGCTAAATAGCTAATGGGAAGAACATAAATTAATTCACATTTGAATTAGACAATTACAGTGATGGCGCACTTGCCTTGTGTTAATACAGTTTTCACCCAAATAAACAATTTACAAGATTGCTTCAATTTTCTCATGGCAAATCTAATTAATGATTTTTATTAGTCATGCAAATATAAGGGAAAATGTAAAGTGAAGTCAGTTGATGACAATTTTTCTTTGTGATACAGGCTTTACTTTGCAAATAGGAAAGAAAACATATGCAATATCCTGATACAATGTATTTAGTTGTTTTTATTTGATTTGCATCCTTATATTTTACAATTATTTATACAATTACAAATTAACAATTTTGCATTCTAATAATAATAATAAATTCATTTCTATATATATAAGTTATAATCCTGAGCAGACTGTAATTATTCTTTTATTATTAGTCTGCTTATGTTTACCGGTAATCTAATCTAAATTTAAAATCAATTTGGACGAGCCTGCACGAAACTGAAAAATAATTATTAAGAGACTTTGTTGTTTATGGTAATAAATTTGTTTAGAAAAAAATGAAATTGCCATCTTTAACTCATGACAGTACATGTGTACATGTAGAATACAAACTGTGATATTGTGATTAATGCACAAGGAAGTATGTACATATATAATAAGTCATTTAATTACACTTGTCTTGCATCCAGGAACTTGTCTGATATAAATGATGATTATGGTAATAATAAAGAATGTGAAACAAGTTTGACCAGATATGATGCTATGATGATAATCATAATCTTGGCTGGCTCTTCCTGGAGATGTGATTTTAGCTCAAGCAATGTATTTCTTATATTCAGTCAATGTTATCCAATAACATAACTGAATCTTGATCAGAATTCAACTACCATGTATGTAATTTTCATTACTCTTCTTGTAAAATGTATAAAAAAGAGGGTAGTTTTTGCTTATATATATAAAAAAAATACTAACAAGCTGTGTAGGTCTATACTCTTTCTTTTGGGATCTAGGCAACAGTGGAAACAAAAAGACTGGGAGAGAGGGTTTGTACTGGAAAGCTCCAAAAGAGCTGTGACAAAATAATAGAACACATGAAAATAACTGATAAATCTCTTTCAGAATGGAAAATGCTTTATAAAGAGCTTTTGTGAAAACACATTTTTTATAACTGCTAGGCTATTGCATGTACTGTATGACTATGACCATCCTCTACCAAAGTCTCCATGGACATGTCCATGTCTTAACCTTGATGTAGCTGCTTCTTAGGAGTAAATCAGGAAGATTGATGTATCTTTAAAAGCAGCCTTGGCTGTAAAGGTCATAACATGGATCTCATTCATGTAGGAGGAGAAGGAATGTCCCTCTAATGCCAACCAAAAGCCTTCAGTCTTCAATTCTCTTCATTAATCTAGAGAAGAGAAAGGTGTTTGTCACTTACACAAGGTGTGCGCCATATAGGACCCATTGATACTAGAGGAAACATCATATAAAGAAACATGTGTCAAAGAATAATGAGTGGACGTCTGGATTAATTATTTCAAGAAACATTGTAATGTGATTATTAAAGTGAAGCTCTTTTAGAGGAGGTGCAGGGTTGTGTATTGTTCTTGTATTTTATGATGTTGGCATGCATGGCCAAATTGTGAAAATCTTGCACAAATCACTGCCGGACCTATTCATAAACTTACAGTCTAGTTATGGAGTGCTTGTACAAAATGTATCATTTTCTTTGTCTGAAAAGGGGGATACTTATGGCGCGCCGTTTGACCAATAAATCAGATAAACACTGTTTATCGCCGATAAACAGTGTTTATCAAGAGAAACTGTGTTTATCAGTCGATAAACAGAGTTTCTCTCGATAAACACTGTTTATCGCTCGATAAACAGTGTTTTTCGACGATAAACAATGTTTATCTGATTTATTGGGCAAATGGCACGCACTCGTGCTCTAGATCAGAGCCGTATGCACTACTCCGCACGTTAGTCAGGTGGCTTGGTGAAATTACCGTTACTTAATATGCCTGATAAAAGCACCATTTTTGGTACAGGGCTTCCTTGAGACCTACTAAACGATATTAGGCTAATGTCAATTTAGGGGTGTGGGGCGGGGGCATCTTTTTGGAGCCCCCAAATAATTTCATAACATTGATTTCTTGTTGTACAAATGCCATTTTTGGTACAGGGCTTCCTTAGGACCTACTGAACGATATTGGGGTAGGAGCCCCCGGCAAGAATATCATATAAGGGTGTGGGGCGTAGTCCACAAATAATTTAAAAGGTAATATACCATTGAGTTTTTGTTGTACAAACGCCATAGTTATGCTCCTCTCCTACCATCATTCAGCAGGTCCTAATGAAGCCCTGTACCAAAAATGGCGTTTGTACAACAAAAACTCAGTGTTATATTACCTTATAAATTATTTGTGGGCTACGAGGCGACGCCCCCGCCCCGCACCTCTATATAATATTCTTGCCGGGGACTCCTAGGCCTACCATAATATCGTTCAGTATAGTTCCTAAGGAAGCCCTGTACCAAAAATGGTAATTTCACCAAGCCACCTAACGTGTGGAGTAGTGCATACGGCTCTGATCTGGAGTACAGTGCGCGCCATTTGCCCAATAAATCAGATAAACATTGTTTATCGCCGAAAAACACTGTTTATTGTCGAAAAACAGTGTTTATCGAGCGATAAACAGTGTTTATCGCTTGATAAACAGTGTTTATCTGATTTATTGGTCAAACGGCGCGCCATAGATACTTGCTAATTGCTATTTCCCCTATCATTTTTTTTTGAGGGGGTGGGGGGGTGTATGTTGGTCAGAAGTAAGACAGTGAAATTTATTTTCTTTATATGAAAAGGAAGACACTTCATTCTCATGATAGTTTTGAGGAGAAAAGAATTTTGGTATATGATGGTGCATGAAGCATATTCTTTTTGTTGTATGAGCCTATGAGGGGGAAATATACTCACTGCTCTCATGGCATTTAAGAGGGAAATGTACGTGGGTGTACTGTAGGATGATGCACAGTGGAGGTATCTACATGTAAGACATGGTTCATTTAACCCTCTCATCTGTACCGTATTAAACAGATTTCATGCCAAGCTAAGTGTGATATGTTTATATGAGACAAAAGGAAATTCATTTAATAGAGCAAGTAGGCCTTCATTCCTATGAAACCTATTTTGTTGTTACTAGGCTTTCTTTGTTATAAATGATTTAATGGAAGACTGAGTTTTCACAGAGGAAGAAAGGGCCCACATTTCTATTTTCTCTCTTGTTACTAAATGTTAGCGTGTTTAACTCTTTGCCATTACAGATTTCATACCAGACTGATATCCGTATGTCTTTTTTTCACAACGGAAAATCAATGGAAGTTAATTTGATTGTGTAAATATTTATGTTAGGGCTACTTACCACTGTATTATGTTCAAGAATGAAATAGGATTTTGCCTTTCTTTTTAAAAACATATCTCTTGATTGACTTTGGTAGTTTGGTAGTATTGATACTTAGTACAGAAGTCTGCCTATTGGTTGCCTGCCTCAGTAGCCTGCCTCAGAAGCCTGGTTTCCAAGCTTTTAAGTTGGTGCCGGGTGCTTCAATTTATGAATTGAGCTATTTGCCCTTTATACAATTTGTTTAGTATCAGTCACTCAGATTCTTTCAATATTATGATCAGTTCATTGATTGCTTTGCATTAAACATGATCATATTAGCCATGAGTTATCATACAATAGATTTTTCATACAATAAATGTATCATATTTTCCTCTCAATATTTACATTCTCAATAGACAGCACCTTGTTTGAGGTGAAAATGAAAATTTGAGGTTCATGTACATGTCATTCTATAAACATCAAATATACCTTCTTTCAAAAAGAACTAGTTATATGACTGAACATGCAGTAAGTTTGATCAAAATCTCAAAAGACTTGTGTACTCCTTAAATAATATATTTGATTTTACACTTGTGATTTAAAAGTAGAATTAAAAAGGTATAGTCTGATTTGCTTTTGTATATTGCAACTTTTAGCTTATTACGATCTATTTGAATTTTCTCGTGAGTCAATCATATTGACAAGATAACTGAATTACTTCAGATGAGGTGGCGGTATCTTTCAATATCAATTGAAGCACACTTTAGTATTGTTTGTTTAATTCGGATACGAGAATTCACAAAATCACTTCCTGGTTTGCCAAAATAAATCCCAGTAGTGATTCCGTAGACAGTATCATTCGTGGGTGTGATCCTGTGGACAGTATCACTCGCGGGTTTGATTCTGTAAACAAAATTTCCATGTGAGCTTGATTTCATGACAAAATCATGTGAGATTTATTTTATGACAAAATCACTCCGTGAGATTGATTTCGTGACAAAATCAATCTGTGAAATTGATTTTGTGACAAAATCAATCTGTGAAATTGATTTTGTGACAAAATCACATGAGATTGATTTTGAGAATCTGTTTTTGTGACAAAATCATATTGTGAGATTGCGCTTTTGCAACAAAATCAATTATTTGGAGTGATTATGTGACAGAATCACACATGTGTCACATGGTGCCAGGGGCGGATCCAGCCGGCGGCAAGGGAGCAAAAGTGAACAAAAAAAAAAATGTTGGCACCCGAAGGGTAATTTTTTTTCCAACACCACCCCTTGGGCGCCAGGGTCGTGAGCACAATTTTTTTTGGCACCCGAAAAATTTTTCCTTACGGGAAGGGTTATTTTTTTCCACCGCCACCCCCTCCCCCCCTTGGGCGCCAGGGGAGGGGGCCCAACTTCTTTTTTTTTTTCAAAAAAAGGGTGTTTTTACCTGTTTTTTTTCTAGGGAGGGGCCGGGCCCCCCCCTGGATCCGCCACTGCATGGCGCTCCACATGCTGATGAATATGCCTGACAGATACATAACACACAATGCGTACATGTCCATAGTATAGCAGTTGTATGTGTAAAATGCGATCTGTACACTTATCAAACTGGCAATTCCACACATTGGCGCACTTTGAATGGGCTACCCCACGTGACTAGATGAACAATACCTTCACCAGTAAAAAGGCGCTATATAAATCCAATACACCTTTTCACAGTTTTAAGGCGCCATCTTAATTTAAGATAAACAAACCATTGACCTCTAGAGGTCAGGGGTTTACGCGTAATTAAGATAGCGCCCATGCAAAAATGATGTGAGCGCACAGCGCAGACAGTGATGTCATCAATGTTTTCAGATGCCTGCGCTGTGCGCTCACATCATATTTGCATGGGCTCTATCTTAATTGCAGTAAACCCTGACCTCTGGAGGTCAGTGGGGTTAACATCTTTGATTATCTTAAATTATCTTAGATTAAGATGGCGCCCATGTCTGAGCATGCGCACTTTTGTAACCGTGAAAAGGTGTATTATTATTATTGTTGTTGTTGTCGTTTTTGGTGTCTGTTGTTGTTATTATTCATCAAAGGAGTTTAACTATAAACATACTAGGGTGTGAATGGTTAGACTAGACAGGCTGTTTCATTCCCAATGAGGATTGCCACATTGGTCAGAAGTCTACAAACGTATACCTAGATTCCTAGCATACCCTCCATGCATAAGATGGAGATGGAGAGATTGGAGACGTATCAATTATTAGCATGTACAGCCTCCTTAATGCTTTGTGGCATCAGATTTATCGCAGATACTTCCACTTTGTGTTCGGCTGATACAACTTCTTATTCAATATACATGAAATGATTTTAATTATCTAAAGTCTAAACATGTTGGCCATATTCACAATAGGTAGGCATTGCAATGTACAAATGGTTATTACTTTACTGAAAAGTTAGAATCGTTCCAACACTTCAGGGAAAAAAATATTTAACAAAATTCGGGGTCTACTTTTCAAGCTTGCTGGCATGAAAATAACACTCTTTAAATTGTTTTGCATTAGACTCTTTGCAAATTGGGGGCTCTTTTTGGCATTTCGGGAGCGAATTCGCCCCAAGCCCCCATGGATATTTTTTTCCCTGCAACACTTATACAATGTCTTATTCAATATACATGAAATTATATCGATTATCTACACATGTAGGCCATATTCACAATAGGTAGGCGTATACAATGTACAAACGTTTATTACTTTACTGAAAAGTTAAAAGTTAGAAGCGTTCCAACACTTAAATGCAAGATTTACGTTCATGCAATAACTCGTATAGAAATGAGGGTTTGTATGTGCCTTGGCATATACATGTAGTAGTTTGGAAATGGACCTGAAGTGAACCAAATAGGCCTGTATATTCTTGAAGAATTTATGATAATAATATAGATGTTCAATGATACAACTTTGCTTTTAATGATTGACTGATTAAATGCTCCTTGTGCAAATGTGAGCTGGTCTTCACTGATTGAAAGGCTTGTTCACACTGAGTGATTGCTGTGATAACCTACATGTATTGCTGATAAGCCACATGGGTAATCGCCGAACCCTAAAGAAGAGCTCTCCCCAAAGAATAAGTGTAGGTATGCTGAAAGATGAGATTGATTGATTCCTACCTATTGATGCACAATATTCCTTATGAAAATGCACAAGAGATGCGTAAATGAAGATGTTCTTGGCATGATGTAATGCCTTTTAGCATGACATGGGCCATTTTCTTGATAATCTGATGTACCAGGCAAACTTGTACATGTACCCTGCACTAAGCTCTAGTTGAAAAGATTTTTTAGTTCAATAACAAAGCTTTACTTTTCATTGAGGGAAAATCATAGCTGAGAAGGCAAATATTATATTTCATGAAAAAATATATAAACAGGGGAACAATTGTAACACATTTATTTAAAGGGACTTGGTAACATTGCTCAGATGAGAGAAAATGGTGCTTTGGTAGTGACTTCAATGCTTGATGTAGGCTACAATTAAAGATAATCTAAAAGTTTGAGTGAAAACAGACCATTTTAAAGTACAAAATTGGGGAAAAATGATCTGATCGATTCCTTAATTCTCCCAACTATAGTATTACAATGTTATTACATTTTAGGTGAATGTAAATCGTCACAAAGCAATGAATTGGCTCTATATACCATTCCAGACATTTAAGTGTTGACAGATTTTAAAAAACCTGTCTTGTGTCTTTATTTTTATTGAAAGCGGTTGGGAGAATTTACTGTCAGAGGGTGTTGCACAGTGATGCCTTCAAAGAAATATCTTTGTGGTTTGAGGATTTTTTGAGGATTTTTTGCATGTTAAAGGGTTAGTACATTAGAAGGAATATAATAAGTAACATTTCATACAAAAATTACGCAGTTTTTTCATCATCTTCAACAATGTTACTGAGTCACTTTTAAAATACTGAAATATAGCAGTTGAAAAATCTATTTCATTTATGCGAAACCTTCAACCCAGAAGAGCAACAATTTATTTATGCGATATGCATTCTGACAATTGACCCTACCGCAGTTGAATGACCATCACTTAATGAATACAGTGATCTCTACTTCAAACATCTCATTATATGTATGAGATTTGTTCAAACTTTCACCAACCTGTCTGGTTTTTATACTTTCACCCACCTAAACTAGTTAGAGAGATCTGAATTCCCTTTATAAAGCAAACTGAAAGGTGTTTTTCTTAATGTTCTTTTAAGGTTGAATTGTTAATAAATAGACCTACCCGTATATTTATCGATGAAAAAAGAGCTTCAAAAAGTTTGAAGGGAATGATTGATTCATTAAGTTTTGATGCATTAACAAAACGTATTGCAGTCTTATGCCAATGGCAGTGCCATCTGAGGCTTCATGTCTATTATAGCACGCAGGAAAGGAGGGGTGGGATGATTTTCCGTGCAGTATTAGGGCATTCATATAGGTAAATAGCTATGTAAGAATATTCAGCATTGAACATGTGTTCATAAGTTCATTGCAATACATAATAACCATCTATTTACTCAGACAAATGAATAAATTCTACAGGAAATTTACAAAATCAATCGTGATTGAAGAATTATGAATAAGAAAGAAGATAGTGAAATTAGATTACTGTGATACACATTTACTTACATATCCTGTTACACTATGTTACCATTAAAAGTACAGCATAGTTTTGGGAATACTCTCAAATAGGAAATCTATGGAGTTGCGGAAAAATAGAATGTTTATATTTTCAAGCTAACAAAAAATACACACAATCACCAGATATAGATCTTTAGATACATTGCATGCATATTATTTCTTTCTTTCTCTCAGAATGGTTTTCTTCAATATTTTCCTGTTATATTTACTTGAATATGAGTTCTGGTATTGAAAATTACTTAGGAATGAAGTTTGAAAAATAAACTGTAAATATCTGTATAATTTAGTACCATGTCAATGATAACAATGGTGTGCATAAATGTTTTTAATATATTTTTTTGATTTTGTTTCTTCTTTTCTTCTGCATAGATCATTTAGGATGTTTACAAAGCCTAGGCTCACAATCATATCATTCATCAATGCTACCCATCAGTAGTGTAATAAGCTTGATTTGAATTCAAATGGATTCCAGCAGACATTCTTATCATGCGAGTAGAAGTCCTTTCATATGTCACTAAAAGAATGCTTGTCACATATATTTTCCTAAATGCTAGAGCTGACTTTTGATGGAAGCCTATAGAGTACCGAAGCTGTGACGTCATAAAAATCTATTTTTGGAATTTCTCAATTTTTTCTTCATTTTCCGAAAGAGCACCAAAAATAATGTCCAAATGTCGAAAAACCAATTGAATATGTTAAGTATTTGCTGAGATATGACCATCTGATTAAAAAGATTGCCTATGGGAACTCAGTGTTATATAGCTCTGGCTCATAACATAACTTTCGGAAAATGAAGAAAAAAATCGAGAAATCCAAAAAATAGATTTTTGATGACATCACACTTCACCACTCTATAGGGTCTGAGGTGAAGATAAGTCCTTGCACATAGTTTTTAGGTAGATGAAATACAGCACATACATACACACATTTGTTATTTAAAGGTACTATGTCCCATTTGCAGGCCAAAAATTTGAAAAGGTTAAATTCCAACGGTATTTGAAAGACAATACTAATTTAGAACTTCCCTAAAAAAGGGGGGCTTGAAAATGTCTTTAAGTGGGAAAATAACGACTATTAGTTGTCGAATCGACTTAGGAACTATAGAGCCAGTAAGTAATAGTCTGATTTTTCAGACCATTGTACTGAATGGTCGTACGTTTTATGCTGCGCAAAGATTCAATCAGTTTAATTTTGGCCATTACAAGAAGTGGGTTATTGATGTAGACAAATACTCATGTACCCTTTACAGCTCATTATGCCTCCGCTACAAAGTAGCCGGAGGCATTATGTTTTCGGGTTGTCCGTACGTCCGTACGTCCCGTTCTCATGATCGCGTTATCTCAAGAACCGATTGATGGATTCCCGCCAAACTTGGGTCGTGTATGTATCTTGCAGAGCCAATGATCTGATTAGATTTTGGGGTCACGAGGTCCAAGGTCAAAGGTCACAGGGCTCATTATGTATTCAAAAATAGCTTGTGATCTCCTTCTCAAGAACCGATTGATGGATTCCCGCCAAACTTAAGTCATGTATGTATCCTGCAGAGCCAATGAACTGATTAGATTTTGAGGTCACAAGGTCAAAGGTCAAAGGGCTCATTATGTATGCAAAAATAGCTCGTGATCGCATCATCTCAAGAACCGATTGATGGATTCCGCCAAACTTTGGTCATGTATGTATCTTGCAGAGCCAATGAGCTGATTAGATTTTGGGGTCACGAGGTCAAAGGTCAAAGGTCACAGGCCTCATTATGTATACAAAAATAGCTTGTGATCGCGTTATCTCAAGAACCGATTGATGGATTCCCGCCAAACTTAAGTCATGTATGTATCCTGCAGAGCCAATGAACTGATTAGATTTTGGGGTCACAAGGTCAAAGGGCTCATTATGTATGCAAAAATAGCTCGTGATCGCATCATCTCAAGAACCGATCGATGGATTCCCACCAAACTTTGGTCATGTATGTATCTTGCAGAGCCAATGAGCTGATTAAATTTTGGGGTCCCGAGGTCAAAGGTCAAAGGTCACAGGCCTCATTATGTATACAAAAATAGCTTGTGATCGCGTTATCTCAAGAACCGATGGATTCCTGCCAAACTTAAGTCATGTATGTATCCTGCAGATCCAATGAACTGATTAGATTTTGGGGTCACAAGGTCAAAGGGCTCATTATGTATGCAAAAATAGCTCGTGATCGCATCATCTCAAGAACCGATCGATGGATTCCCGCCAAACTTATGTCATGTATATATCTTGCAGAGCCAATGAACTAATTCGATTTTGGGGTCACGAGGTCAAAGTTCAAAGGTCATGGGGCTCATTATGTATGCAAAAAAAGCTTGTGAACGTATTATCAATAGAACCGACGGATGGATTACTATCAAACTCAGGACATGTACATGTACATGTATGCACTGTATCTTGCAGAGCCAATGAACTGATTAGATTTGAGGGTCATGAAGTCAAAGATCAAAGGTTCATACATGTATATGAAAAATAGTTTGTTATCACAATATTCTGAGAACCTGTTAATGGATTACAATCAAACTTGAATTTTAAAATTTGCTTCTGTTTTGGTTTGTAAAATCGCGCTATGGCGGAGGCATCATTTTCGACTGCGCGCAGTCGAAGGTCCATCTAGTTTTATGTATGTTATTATCAAAGATGAAAAAAAAGCCAGTCAGTCACTCAATAGTGTCTGACAGTGAAGTCTAGCAAGTAAACGGGTTTCCTTGCATAATTTGAATATTAGGACACTACTAACGTTTAAATTTCACAGATAGGACATAGACATATTTATAATTCCTGCAAAGTTCTACAGAATTTGATGTTGGCTGCAAAAGGGACATAGTATCTTTAAGGAGGCATAATATTTGCCAACATGCTGTCATCGGTACCAATTAGTAACACATGCACATACCTTATAATGGAGATAAGTGTTTACTAGATGCAAGTGGGAGTCGGTGAAAAACAAATAGACAGGGGTCACGGGGCTAAATATGATATCTTCCCCCAAACTCTTGAAGAATCCATCTTAAAAAATAAAATGTCCACTGTTAATTCAAGGAAATGTTGAAGAAGTTGCCTTGGTTAAATATATTTCTGTCAGTGGCTTTGATTCTCTGGATGAATAATTAGGACTGAAAAGTAGCCCTAATCAAACAGAACTATAGTTTGAAATGATAAGTCAATGTGTTGTGTTGTTTCGAAAGTTGTTTTGTAAAGGAAGGGATACATTTCACAACATGAAAATGGTTAAAGTTTACTGTTGACTTTTTAAGAGGGGCATATTTTATGCATAGAAATGAATAAATTTAAATTTTCAGAATAAATTATTGGAACATTGCAAGTATTCAACTTGGGTTTCAGCAGGCCTATCTAGTATCTATACTGTGATGATCATGCAGTGAATACGGGGGATTCATAAGCCACAACGCCATCTACCGAAAACTGTATAGTCGATTTCACGTGATGCGTTATGGGAAAAAGTTGACATAAATATCAGCTGTAGCTTTGTTATAACCCTGGGAAATGAGGGGGTTCAATCAAAGTCTTTGATGGGGGAAGGTTTGAATTGCTCAGCTTGGGTACATTTTGCGCTGATTCATTTTGGTCACTTTGTGCCCCCCCCCCCAAAAAAAAAAATAGACCAATATTTCAGTCAGAATCATCAATTTTGGGGTGGGTTTTGACATCTAAATTCAATAAAAATGTGTGCACATATATGATCCCATTGAATGAATTTACATAGTTTGGACCGCTTTGGTTATTTCTATCGGTGGCTGCCGTTTTGCTGTGCCGCACTGGTTGAAAGATGTCAACCTGCGAGCTGAAAAATTAGCCTGTCACCGCTTGCCGGTGGGGGCGCTGTTAATTGTGAATCTATCAATCCACTTGGTTGGCTAGTGGCTACACGCTTCTTGACACTATCCTCCCCTACCAATTTTATCAGCTATCCTGCATCTAATGAGAGAGTGATGTTGACCCATCTAAATCCTCTCAGACTTTTTAGCTGTACTGTTATCCCAGTATGCTCAAACATTTACTTGCTAGTGATGCACACTAATAATCACGCACCATGTGTTCATACCTTTTACACCTTGTGTCCACCAAACTGAAGTTTATTATTGAAAATTGATCCCATGGTTTGTGGATGGATCCTGTTTTTATATATTCTTTATTGTAGTCCTTCTCTGTCTAAACAGAAGTGATTTTAATTATTCTTACCTCCATTGTCATTATGTTGGGGCTGATGCATCTTCAAATATTGCTCTAAAGGTCACAGAAATTATGTCTTGCTTTACTGCAGTATGATTGCATTCAGAATTAGGCTTGTTAATATGATCATTTTTAAAGAGGATATCCACATGTGGTTAAGTAGGGGAAAATTGTATTAACTGAATCAAATAACTCTTGAAAACTACATCAACAGTTTTAGGGGATAATTATGTTTTCATGGTGGCATATGTATCCTAACTTTGAACAACTCAGTTTTGCTGGTGTTTTTCACAGTAGAGCTTTTGCTTTTCACAGAAAATGTAGATAAATAATTTGCCACCAAGTGTAGACTATTCCTCCTTAAATTATTATATTTCAGAAGCTGTTGGCTGTTCGATTTGTAAATGTGGTTGATTATTTCAAGATAGCATTTAATTTGTTAACTCTGGAAACTACTTGACAGATCAGTAGCATTATTCACAAGGGACAGATTATCATAACTCATATATGAAGAGATATATTTCCAGCTCTATTAGCTACAGGAAGTGGACCCATAAATACCAAATGAATCACAAAACAATCTATCATCATCACCCCCCCCTCCCAGTCTCCCCCTCACACACAATATGTATACCGGTAGCCTGAAATTAATTTAGGGGAGGTACGCACACGCACCCATATTTTTTGCACTGCCTCATTGTAGTTTCCTGATTAAACTTGTCATCTGCTATAACCCAAGTGCAGACCACATCTATTCTTTTCCTTTAGTCCGATTCAAAATACCCAAACTAACCATTCTGCTGGCCTGTGTTGAATTAAACCGTTCATTCCAGAGTGCTTTGGGAAGAAGTGTGTTTTGAGTAGGAGTACCTGTATGATATTATTCTTTGCTTTGTGAAATCCAAATGTTCCTCTATGATTCGTGATTTCACCACTGATGCCACTGTAAGTGACTTGTTTAATTTGTGATTTTATTATTGGATATTTTTGTGGCATAATTAATGACATCTTACATTGAATCCATGGGACAGAGCATATAAAGTTGCCCAGCTCTTGAAAATGTTTGCATTTGAAGTGTGATCAACATCTGTATGGATATAACTCAAATGACTCTATTTGAAAGGATCCAGGAGTATCAATGGGAGATATGAATCTTTATTGGAGAATTGTTTATGTGACAATGTACCCTAGGTTCACCTATATTCCAGGACACAGTATTCTGTCCTGCAACATTAACCACAATTTTATATTTAAAAAAAAAATGTTGAACAAACATTTATATTTGTGATCCTGTACCACAAAAGTTGATTGTGACGTACATGTAGTGACGGATAACTCTCCTGTTTATCGTGTACAAAAATATCGCTAAATTCTATATTTCTCCCAAGTACCGTCACCCTTTGGGCACTACTCAAAATATATTATGTAGAGTATATTATTACAGGTCTACTTGAACGAAAAGATCATCCAAAGTCATACATTTGCAATTTCAAAATTGAAATTTTAATCATTTTGGTGTTGGAACAAATGGAAAAGTTGTCCACCACTACATCGCAGAGACATTACTGATTCAGCCAATTTAAAGTGCCCAGCCATACCTTTACTAAATAGTGATTCCAACTTTTAAAAAGGTATAACTTTCTCATTTTTGTCTGCTTCTCTAATTTTTAGCTCATCCAGCCCGAAGGGCCCGATGAGCTTATGCCATGGCGTGGCATCCGTCCACAGTTTTTAAAATGCTTCTTCTTCGTTATTTTTCAACTGATTTTGATTCTGATTGTTTCATATGATAGGGCTAGGAGGGGGATTTAAAACTTCTACACAGAATCGTGAAATTCATTATCTATGCTAATTTATGCAAATTTATTCAAAATCACAAAAATGCTTCTTCTCCTTCATTTCTCGACCGATTTTGATTTGGTTTGCTTTATCTGGTAGAGCTAACTTTGGTACACTAAACTTCTACACAGAATTTTAAAATTGTTCTCCATTAATTAATTATGGTAATTTATGCAAATTTATTCCAAAATAACAAAAATTGCTTCTTCTCCCTCATTTCTTGACCGATTTTGATTTGGTTTGCCTTATCTGGTAGAGCTAAATTTGGAACACTAAACTTCTACACAGAATTTTGAGATTTTGCTCCATTAATTAATTATGGTAATTTATGCAAAATTTATTCCAGAAAAAACAAAAATTGCTTCTACTCCCTCATTTCTTGACCGATTTTGATTTGGTTTGCTTTATCTGGTAGAGCTAAATTTGGTTTACTAAAATTCTACACAGAATTTTGAGATTTTGCTCCATTGATTGATTATGGTAATTTATTCAAATTTATTCCAAAAATAACAAAAAATGCTTCTTCTCCTTCATTTCCTTTTTAAAGTTTTGTGCAAAATATTAGGATGATTATTTGCAAATTTGATCCCTCACAGAAAACACTTGATTTGTGGATTAAAAAGAGGAGAAAAGAGAGGTTGAAAATTAAATGTTCAGAACGCATTTTGTTTTCAGCAAAGCGCTACTCCCGGCGCTACTAGCGCAAGGCCAGGATAGGCCTAGGCATGACAATCACACTGCATACCCCCTTGCACACACACTTTGGATAAGTAGAACTATGGTAGTAGGGTCCATGGTAGAACAATGCTCACAGTTATTGTTTATGCTGGTGGCCCAATCTGGCAAAAATATAACAATTTTATAAATGATAGGAAATATCAAGAAATGATAAATGTACTAGCGAATATAAATTTAGAGAAATGGTGGTCGATTTGTGAAATTATGTCCCTTCCAGGGCATCAAATTTTTATTTTTTGACCAGTTCAAAAGTGTACCACATAAAATTTACGATATTTGTTGTTGCGAGATGCGGATGAGCGCTACGTCATTGACGTTCTAGTTCTGCTTTCTTGTAGAGTTGTTTGCTATTAAGGTTGGATTTCCTTAAGCACTCTGACTCCCAAGGTCTTGTGCAAGGTGACAAAAGGAGGATTGAAACTCTATAGACATTTCTGTGAAGGGATAATCAAATTGTCCTTAAACTTATTACACTAATCAATCACATCCTGTTCTTTATTTTTTCAAGGAATCAATGTAATAGCTTACTCTGTTGTAAAGTTATTGTAGATCAAAATGAGACCAGTACCAAGGGTCGTAAATAAATCAAAGCTACCGGTACTATGACAAACTCAAAATCAGAAATACAAAATGCTGCCAAAATACCACTACAAAATTTGTTTGTGCTTCCAAATTTTGAATTTTGAAATTTTACTGGTAGGTAGAAAAAATTATACTCTTTCAGGAAATGCTGGAAATCTAAAATTTGACCATCCTGACCAAATACACCTTTATTGTGCACTAACTGGAAACCATACTTTAGTTTAGGCATATCTACACATCCCGAACATTTTGAAAAATCATTAATTTTTTTTACTACCATTTACTGGAAAATAGCTTAAAAAGGCATCATTTGCTCATTCCATCTTTTTTTGGTAAGTAGGGAAGCGAGGAGAGTCACGTGAGCAAAAATCTGTATCTTTAAAGCTCAAGTCCACTCCAAAAATAACTTACTTTCAATAGAACCAGAAAAATCAGACAAACCAATCAAAAAAAGTTTGAGCAAAATCGGATAACTAATAAGAAAGTTATGAATTTTTAATGACAAGAAAAACTTTGAAAATCACTACACAAATTGGCAACTCACTCATGAGTCTGTGACGTATGGTCCTCACTATCCACTAATTATTATCCCCTCACCGACGAAGTCAGAGGGGATATAGAAACGCCGCTGTCCGTCCTTCCTTCCTTCCTTCCGTGCGTGCGTCCATCCGTAACAAATTTGGTTTCCGATCAATAACTTCAGTAATGTTTGACGGATTTTAATGAAGTTTGATATGAAGGTTCATGGTATCAAAATACAGGCTAAGTTCGATTTTGGAGTATGTAGGTCAAAGGTCAAAGGTCATAGCTCATTACATATGCCAATCTGGTTTCCGTTCGATAACTTTAATAATGTTTGATGGATTTTAATGAAATTTGATATGAAGGTACATGGTATCAAAACACAGCCTAAGTTTGATTTCAGAGTATGTAGGTCAAAGGTCATAGCTCATTAAATATGCGAATCTGGTTTCCGATCGATAACTTTAGTAATGTTTGGCAGATTTTAATGAAATTTGATATGAAGGTACATGGTATCAAAACACAGCCTAAGTTCGATTTCAGAGTATGTAGGTCAAAGGTGAAAGGTCATAGCTCATTAAATATGTAAAAACACCTAATTATATATGTGAAAATGTGGTTAACTTCCTTGCCTAGTAATATAATAGTATAGTCTAATGGAGGTATTTTGTTCTGACGTATATAGGCCATTTGTACCCTGCGAGGGGATGCTACGCTTATGCTGACTTTTCTAGTATTCTTTATATTGATAATATAAATTTCCTATTTTCACCCTAAGAATCTTATTTCTTCACACCAGCATCCAAGTTAGATTGGTAGTAATATGTTTTTGTGTGGATGCACAAATAAAGAGTAATTTTGTCCAGTTAAATCATGAAAAATTGAATTTTGATAAACTATATATATAAAAATCAATAATTATGAAATACAATATTCAGAAAATAGTATCAATTCTTCAAAATTCATAAAAGTTTTGGGGAAATGTCATGCACGCAATATGATACAAATCATATAACCTGGGCAAAGGCATGGGAAATCAAGTTTTGGGGATAAAAGGAAATTAATGGGATTAAACTATATAAAGCAATTGATAAGTTATGAGGACATGATGTCACAAACTGATAACCATTTTGGCAATTTGTGTTGTGATTCTCATTGTTCCATAGTTTTACATACTTTTTCAAAAATTCATAACTTTCTTATTAGTTATCCGATTTTGCTCAAACTTTTTTTGATTGGTTTGTCTGATTTTTCTGCTGTTATTGAAAGTAAGTTATTTTTGGAGTGGACTTGCCCTTTAATACCGAAGTTTGCATTTACGCTGCAACTTCGACAGGCTTTTAAATAAACCACACTCCAGAGGTGGCTTTTTTGTTGTGTTTGCAAATGCAACTACCGGTGAAACACCAGAATGTGAGAAAAATTGATGATTTTTGGTTCCGTTTAAATGCAGCTTATGGAACTTTTTGACGGTTTTGTGGTACGGGGTCACATTATGACAATCGGGTCATAAAATTAGTTTCTTCCTTTCTCTTAATGAAAAGGGTGCAGACGTGTAACAACATTTTCTTTTTCCTATTTCACGTACCTACATGTATTTGGTAATATTTTTTTTTCTCTTCAAATTAATAGAAGATAACAATAGAAGTTGTATCCATATGGGAAAACAAATTTCATGTGAATGTAATTACTCCACCTAAATATTAAAGTTATACTATAGACCAGTTTTGGAAACGCCCCCCTCTCAAAAAATGAAATGGAAGCTCTCATTACCAATCATGTGAAAGAATATGTTTTGACTAATACGTGATGATACAAATTTTGGGAAACCGCCTACTAATTGATATATTTGGTAAATTATTATATCTATTTGGACCGGATAGATATCGCGCACGTGTCGCGTAGTCCCATATACATCTTTTTGTGTACAGTGCTTGTAACTTTACCAAGACTGGGCCAAATTTCTTATCATTTTGATGATTCCAGAACCTTGCAGTACACACCAATACTTAGACCCCTGTTACACATGCGTCGGCTTTTAAAGCCGGCTTCGAGGTGGCCTCACGCCTGCAATTTGAAGCCTCGAGATCATCAAACCCCTGTTACACATATCTCGGGCCCACAAAACCACATCCAGAGGTGGACTGAGTCCACCTGGCCTCAGTCCGGCCTCAGTCCGGCTTTTTAAAAAAAGTTGATGTTGCACATACGTCGAGCCGCCTCCGGGGCCGGCCTCAGTCCACTTTCAGACGTATGTGCTAGATGATCAACCTTTTCTGATCGATTCCACAATGTTTCTTTCACATTGCAATCGCATGACCAGAACTGGTCTTTATCTTTAAATGATTCAACCTGCTTTATATCATTTCACTTATCTTGCTACATCTCCTGCAAGTTATATCTCCTTCAATCAATAGTAATTTTACAATAAACAGTACACAATTAATTTTATGATACAAATAGAAATGATTTGTGGTAAGATACACCTAATTGCTATAACTAATTACGTTACAGGTCTCAGATCAAAGATCAAACATCAATCATATCCTTTTTTAGGAACGAATGAGAAGTGTGCACATGCTTTTAGATTGAATAATCTGACAATTACTTATTTTGCCAGAGATCACTCTCAGTGTCTGTAGCTCTACGGGCAGAGTGGGCTATTTGTTGATTTTCATTTCAATTTTGCAGGTTAACTCCCTGAGCGTGCATCTGCTTTCCAACAATTGAATTAGGGTGCGTTTATGCTTCATTTTTCAGGCCATTTTTTCAGTTCAAAACACGGTTGCGTCCTTTCTCATTTTCGAAGAATCACCGATAAACAGTGATCGTAATCGCCGGTCGTAAACTCACAAAATGGTGCGTTTTGGATAGGCGTTTCTCCAAAAAGACGGTTTCTGGGGAAGCATAAATGCACAATCATGTGTAAACGCGTTTAAATGACGTCATCATTAACGTGTTTCCGGCTCACGTGAAAATCTGTAACTAGCAATTTTCCCACGGGAGGGGGTTGTTAATAGATAAAATGTGCTAACGAAAATAAACTTTGATTATTTAACCCCCAAAAAAATTCTATGTTAAATGATATATTTTTAATATTTAGTCTTTTTTTTCTATTTTGAGATTATTTTTTTCATTTTTTCCTTCTATTTAAAATTTTTTCATTTCTCTTCTTTGTGTACTTTTATTCTTTTACCTCTTCTTTTTATTTTAATGCATATCGCATACACGTACACGTACACGCAGTGGCTGCCTGGCCTGCATAAATGCATGCTCCTGCCGGTGCAGTGCCTACAAAACATATTAAAAAAAGCGTGCCAAAACTTGACCTGCCCTCCCGGGGTCAACGTAGCATGTGTATCCAGATACAGAGCCCGAATTTGCCTGGAGAAGGGAGCATAAACAGTACCCCTGTGGAACTGCGTTTACGATGGGCGTTTCAAAACGCTCATTCTGCCTTCAAAATGAAGCATAAACGCACCCTTAGACAATTGAGTGGACATCTACAACATGTCCAGCCCAAGAGAGAAAATGCAGGCTGACAGGAGGCTATTTTAGAGAGTACTTAGTGCCAGAATGTTTAGCTCTGACCTTCTGATGCCAAGGTTTTGATGTCTTCAAGATAGCTGTAGACTACAGGGATGCTACTTGCTAGGGGTGGTAATTGCTTGAAAGTGTTGTTATGTTTGATCTGGTATCTTCACTCTCTTGAAAACATCTGTGTATACTGTATACAAAATATTTTGTTAGGATTTGGGGATGTGTCATTTGTCATTTATGAACAAAGATGTGAATTTGATATTTGAATGTGTTTCCAAACTACTTGGAATTGAGGGTATCTTTTATTTTCTTGGCATGATATTGCTGTATGAA
The DNA here is from genome assembly GCA_037976565.1 of Mesocentrotus franciscanus. Classification (NCBI taxonomy): domain Eukaryota; kingdom Metazoa; phylum Echinodermata; class Echinoidea; order Camarodonta; family Strongylocentrotidae; genus Mesocentrotus; species Mesocentrotus franciscanus. The sequence goes on along the minus strand of CP137675.1, from coordinate 19,643,678 downwards.
TTCTTTAGGTTGAGCCAATATTCAATGTTGAAGGGCAGGAGGAACATGTATTTGGAAAAGATCATTTTATGCAGACATCTGTTTTTCTTAATTTATGAATCTGACTTATAGTGTTATAACAGCTGCATACATTATTATTATTCTATTCAAGTTTATGAATAGAAATGACATTTATTCTGGCCATAACAATCGTTATAATTACACACAGTAGCAGCGCTCAAAATACACGGGGCGATATGGGCGATTCGCCCCCGTGAGCTACATAATCGCCTCCGTCAGAGTGCTCACGGGGGCGATTGCAAAATTAAAAATCGCCCCCGTGGAATTATAGAATAAAGATGATCTTTTTTGTCATAACTTTCACACAATATTGAGTTTCAACTTAGACCTAATATGTATTTCAAACCTTAAACCAATGAAATGGAACTATGGAAGTTAGATTAGCATGCCGGATTTCTCGCTCATATTTTTCGGTGTCTAGAGGCTGCCATATTGTAAACAAATGTGCGCTTATTCGCCGCAAGAGGGCGCTATTTTCTCCATCTCCACATCAGATTCTCGATGACTGTATTACCGATACAAACAACGGAAGCTCGCAGTGCAGTGCGGTCATCAGCAGTGGCTATACTGCGCCGCGGTAGTACTGGCCAATGCGTGTGCACGCTGCCGCCACATATCTGCTGGAGCTAGAGGCGATCGCGCAAGGACCAAAACATGGAGAAGCTTTTCGTTGTGAAAAGCGTGAATCCTCTGAAATCTGGTGATTCCAAAAGACCAGCAAATAATGAACCTCGACCAGTAAATCAATATTGAGAAGGAGAGGAAGACCAAAGATGTTGTGGAAGGATATAGTAAAGACTAAAGAAAAAATGTAATAAGGTTGCTTTGAATGATAAGGCCCAATATGGGGGAATGTGCAGAACGGGAAGAAAAGGAGAGAATGTCATCTCGGGGTGAAAGTCGACAGTAACCCCTATGAAACTTGATAAGTTGTAAGAGGGAAATGCCGACTTAAAAAAATGATAATAAGTGGCGGATCTAGTGGGGATTAACCCCCTTGGGTTGCCAAGTGAAAATGTGATGTGCATGGAAAACGCCATCATGTGTCCAGACCCACACAGTATCCGCATCGTCATTGGATCAACCCCCTTTGAAACTGTTACTTGATTTAAAAGACATTATCATGCACTGCTCTTTATGATCTCCATTGTGTTTGTAGACGCCAGGAAAACATCACTTATGGGGGTTAAAAATAGCAACGACAAAAAAATCGCGCCGCTTGCGGCTCGTGGACGCTGCTCTGCAGCGTCATTGGGTCAAACCCCTTAGCAAAAGCTAGATCCACCCTGATAATGATGAAATAGCAAAGAGTATCATGGGTACCAATTCAATGGAAATTTGTATTAAAAGGAGCCCCGTCAGTACTAAAATAGCCCCGTGAGAAGGCTCACGGGGCTCTTTTTTGGAAGAGCCCCTTGAACAAAAATTAATTTGAGCCCTGCACAGTAGACAGCCTATTTTAAAATGTATCCAATGTTGGAGAGTTTGTTATTTTATGATAACAAAAATTAAAAGAGAGAGGATTTTCAGATGTCCTCGTCTGTAGATTATATTTTTGACCCCATTTTTAACTGATGAGTGGTATGGATGTCAGCGGAGCTTATTAATGAAATAGGGTTTGTCTTCCATCCATGATACCACAACAGTAAGCCATAGTCTCAAGAGTAATCTTCAATGGCTTGAAAGTTTAAATTCCATCTCATAAAGGTCAAGTTATGTCTTGGAGGGAGTACACTGTCCATCGACAAAGAACCTAAAGGTCAAGTAGGAAATTCACAAACCCATGGGCTTGGAAGAATTCACCCATTACTAACTTATATTAAGGGTACGATCATGGTGTTGACAGAAAACAAAGGGAAATTAGGAAGTACATTGTATAACCTACATTGTACATGTATCATGATGGCTTAAAGAGAAGGTTCATTGAAATATTGAAAAATCTGCAACTTATACCTCTACAGATTGCTGAGAACCTTAAACATATGAGAAAAGTACTTTTTAAGCCCTGGCTAGTGTGAGGAATAAATTAAATGCTATTTTGACACCCCTTTCCAGAACCCACTCATAAAGTGAAATGACGGCGATAAAACACATGTGAGAATGGTGACGTCTCGATGTGAACTATCCTACATCACACATTTGATACAATGTTGGATGCCCATTGCAATTTTTAGATATGGGTTTAATGTTGTTTGTATATTTACCGCAAGTGGTGACATTTCCTTTATTTTTGGCACTTTAAATGAGATACACCAAATAAATAATACTTTCTACAAATGTTTGTTGGATTTTTATGTTATTTTCTGTCACATTTGAGCATAGAAATCTGAAAAATAATCACACATTCTGAGGGCATGTTAGGGTGTATGTGTCTGATCTGGGAGTGCGAAGGGCATTATGCATGCTGACCTAACGACTCTTCTGGAGCAAAATAGGCGACAAATTTACATTAAATTGTCCAGATATTCATTACGAAAATGTCTGATTAGGCCGATTAATAAACAAATGTGATATTCTTACTCAGTGTAAGTGTGCTCCTTATGATGACTGCGTATGAAAACCATAAGCCTGCCAATCAATGCTTCCAAAATAGGTCTGCTAGGGAGCTGTCTTAAATTTAGGGTAAAATACTGCCAGAAGCATCAACTGAATACCAAAGTTGGCTAAGTATTTTATCTAAGCTGAAAACTTAGTAAAATAATCCTATTTCTGACTTCAGTATTGAATTGAATAGTGGCCCTGATTAGCAAGAGATTTTTTACATATCACACTATCTTATCATTTCCCTTTCTCACCTTAGAAGCATTCATTTCTTCCCGAATTTAGATGCAGTAGAAGGTTTACTATTAAGCTAGTGTCTCACTGGATAGCAGTGTTGACCCAGGATCTGTATCATATCTCTGGATAACTGAAATATGGTTTATATATATTGCAACTGTAGGTTGTCTCTATCTAATGGATGAGATAGACTGGAACATGCTGCCCCTGCTGTCAGATGGTTTTTGTGGTCCTGCTTGTCCCCTAAGCAATAACATTTAAGTGTTTCTAACTGAATTAAATGAAAGGTTTCCTGGTTAGAAATCTTATCACTGTGATACCAGAGGCCTATGGCATGTCTTTGGTGATGCCCAGTCTTCCCTCCTAGCTACCACTACACCTAGGCATGTTAGCATACAATTTATGATATGAATTCTTGGAACAAGCGATAATAATAATAATAATAAAGATTGATTTATTAAGCGCAAAATAAACGGAAGTTTCTCTATGCGCTTTACAAAGTAAAACATAAGCATGTACATGTACAAGTATATTTAACTAGTTACAAGAACGAAATACAAAAACCTTAAACTAAAGACATGTAGCTAAAAGTAAGAATTCATTAAGAGCAAAGTTAATACAGATAGCAAATATTTATGAAAGATCAATTAGAGTAACATATTTAATTATAATACATTAATTAAATGCAATGTCAAAATTACAGACGAAACAGGTAAGTTTTGAGAAGGGTTTTGAAAGTCTGTCGTGTGGGAGCCTGACGGACATGCAGAGGGAGCGAATTCCAGAGAGTTGGAGCAGCCACTTCAAAGGCCCTGTTGCCGTAGAAATGAGTTGAGTGACGAGGAACTTGCAGGAGGTGCTGGGCTGAAGATCTGAGTGTGCATGCAGGAACATAAGGTGAAATCATATCTGAGATGTAGGCAGGACTCATGTCGTTCTGGGCTTTGAAAGTGATGAGCAGAATTTTGAAGATTATTCTCTTTTCGATTGGAAGCCAGTGTAGATCATGAAGGAGGTGTGATGTACCGTGTCTGCGTGGAGCTCTTGAGATTATTCTAGCTGCTGCATTTTGTAGGGTTTGAAGCTTGCGAATCTTATTCTTAGGGAGACCATACAGTAGACTGTTACAGAAACCCAGTCTGCTCATGACGAAGGACTGTATCAGCGTTTGTGTAGCCGATTTGGTCAGGTATCTTCTTATCTTCCCTATAGTTCGTAATGCAGCTGCGGCAGATCTGCAGACGTTCTTCAGTTGATCATTCATCTTCTTCTTCTTTCTTAGATAGATGAACTTTTCGAACCTGGGACCTCGCGGTTACGAGACCACTGGTCTACCAGTGAGCCATCACGCCTCAATTGGGTAGAGAGTATTTTTTGCTCTGGAAGCTCAAACTTTGCTTTAGGAAAATGAGATAAAATTGTGTATTAAAAGCTGAAACTTTTTCTAAAGAAAATTGTCAAAGAGCCTCTGTGAATGTAATGGGAATTCATGGACGTGATCATAATAATTATAATAAAAATATACCATACTTAATATATATAGCCCATCTATAGGCATATCACAAATATCTCCTCATGCGCTTTATTGATCTATTCTTTTTGCATGAAGTACAGATATGAGGAAATATGATTTTGATCCGACAGGAAAGCTTTACAACATTTCTGTGCATATATCCAGGAAGCAAGAGTTTATACAGGAATGACATTATCCAAGCAACTTCCTTTAGAGATATTTTCCTTTCACTTTTTCAATTAGGATGCAAGCACAGCTTCAAATTCTCTCATGTAACTTAATATTTTATACAATATGTGATGTTTTAAACTTTTTATGCATGTTTTTGTGGGTGGGTTTCCTTGAGCTAAAGATGCGTGATACTAATGGCTTTTGTGCAGATTAGAGGGAACTACTTTGTTTGGAACAGCCTGTCTCGGTTCCTGTTTGTCTCCTCTCATTTGTGATGTTTATGGAAGAAGAAATCTGGGGAGTGCAAAGGGTTTCCTCCTATCCAATCAAGAGTTTGGAAACCTGCAACTCAATTAATAGTGGGATGTTGCGATGATATTTAAAGGTAACCTTGATTTTGACACTTCAAGGGAACTGTATGAAATATTTTCAAATAGTTGATTATGTTATGAATAAGTTCCTTTTCGTTACTTGTTGTGTGAACTGACCTGCATGTACATGCTTAGACTTAAGCATTGCACCTTCACCAGTACGTTGAACCAGTGGCAGTTTGTTGAAATTGGTAAATTACGGACATGGCACTGGAGAGTGCCATCATGGATATGCGTGTATGGGACAGTGTATATAGGTACGTATTGTTTCCTTCTCTCATTATCCTCATTTCTTTCTTTGCTTGCTACTTGGCTATTGAAATTTTCTATAAATTAAACTGAAAGATTTCACTTATAGTTGTCTTCAACTTTCTGCTGAAATATAAAGAGGAATACCAGTAATTAATTTAACTTTTCATATTTCATATCAACATTAATAAGTCTTTATTCCAATGTCAAGTAGCCAAAAGTAATAAAATAAAAGAAAATAATACATATTTCAAGATTATTCAATAGCACTCTTCCTTTGCTTTTCATCATTCTGATGCTTCATGACTTATAGTATACACATTAAATGTGATAGTTTCTTCAAGTTCATGGATGGTTTTATTTTCAAATGCAGTTAATCTCCACTTCTAATTTGTCACTGCTGTATTCACTCATTTTTTCCAGTGGGAAATGTACACTGCTGACATGTGACAGTTCTGTTTTGTCAAATATAATGTGCAGCCATCAAACATTGGCGGTATCATGACCTGACATTTAATCTCTCTTAGAAAGCTGGTTTTGAGAGGGTAATCACAATATGATAATAAATGTAGTCTATAAAAACAACCATTATTTGTACTGGAGAATTACTACGGACAGTACAATGTCATGCAAAACATAAAAGTTAATTAACATATATCCAAAAGTTTGAAGGTTTTCATCACTAAATTGTCATCAAATATTATTCTCAAAGCACTTTCAATTTTTAAAAGACTTATCGGTACTCGATTTTTACAATTCTTAGTATGTATCTGAATGATTAGAATTATGAAATATGAGATGGGTAATAAGAATGGATAGTGACGATATCTGGCACAATTGCATTCAATTTGCATGAATTAAAATCTTGCAGATAAGTAATTCAACTGATGTATCTAAATGAGTTCCTCTGCAGACAAATCAGAAGAAGGAACATGTTTTGGTGAAAAAAACTTTAACAAAAATAATTCTACAAATACTTCATGTTCATTACAATAAATTAGATAGCCAAAACAATATGAACTGAATGCAATTTCTGCGTTTTATGCATTGTTAATTACCGGTAATCATTTTAATATGTAAAACATGTTATCAATCAAACACGAACTAGGCCTGACATAATTTTATGCTATGAAGCCTGAAAGAAGAGACTTGTAAAAACAAAGCATCCACTAATCATTCATGATCTGTTTCAAGTTCTTAACCCCAAACCATTGAATCATGTAACTGATCCAGAGTTTTGGACTCCAGAGTGGCTCCATGTATAGCATATGGTATTTCCTCATGTTACTATGGGCCTAGTCCACTGCCTGGACTGTTTCCATGTCGTGCGCCCAATCAGCTGAGAAAATAACACACACTCAATGCTGAACCGGAGACAGTCCTTGCCTCTCATTCTCTACCCTGATAACAATATATTCTTTTCGACGGTTGTTTTTTGAGGATCACATGATGATTGGAGACACCGTGCTCTGTGTGGGATGCGTGTATAAAGTAAGGGAGGAGGACAGCTAGAGATGATTGAAGAATAACAAATATTTAAAAGCGGACAGAATCTGGACTACTATGCATGGGCCTTGCTTGGAGCACATTTATACCGACAATGAAGTGATGTTTGAGTCTTTACTCACCCTCCCAAATGTTAGGGTTTCTTACAACTGAGAAGAAAACTTTAATCGGATGTTCCTGTTGCCTATATTCTTCGCATGTATTTTCTGGGCTGAAAAAAATCACATTTAAACCTGTTATAGAAGTCTACGATATATTTGATCTTCATGTACCTCCCAGAAGCAGATTGGTAAAAAAAAGAATACTCTTTGCATGAGTTTCCTGTTTTTCTTATGCTTTAAATACTCATGGAAATATTGTCATTGTACATGTATTTATTGAAACACACCCTCTCCTTTTTTTTCTCTCAGTGAGAAATTGTGTGAACATATGAATATCAGGCATCATCCGCACATCAGTGCTTCATTGCATCACACGCATTGGTCTCCTTTGTCACACCTCATACGCTCTACACACAATCATGTGTGTGCAGAAGAACAAGTGGTTTCCAAAACCACGATATAGCTGAAAATTATGTTTTTAAGAAGATTTCTAGACATTGCTCATTGTGTTAGGTGTGATTGGGGGTATCAGCTTCAGATTGAATGGGCGTCTACTTGCAAGAACTCAATCCCCACTATACTATCTTCGTGTTCTTAAAGACCCTGTCGGAAGTGAAAAATTAAATAGATGAACTATATATCAACGGGAAGCGTACAAGCCATAGATTACAATAATATAGATTATATGCTATTTTAGTGTCTGTCAGAGGAGTAACTGCTCTCTGAAAACTTGAAATCTAAAGCTTTGAAAATCAGAAGTTGTCGACCTTAAAACTAGCTATCGACTTGATGACACCATCTTACGTGGAGTCCATATATTCACAACGACTTTGCATGGGTCATCGCCTCAGCTATATAGGCGAGCTGATCAGGTCCACATGTTATGTTGTCGCCATAGCTGCAGAAAACTTGACCCCTGTTGACCCATAATTTAGAGGGGTGCGGTCGTACGGAAAATCATGTTTTAATTTACTTTTATGCAATACTGAAAGGGAAACTACTTTGTATTCCTTTATATTTGTATTCTATGTTCGTTCAAGTTTTTCATCGGACAGGGTCTCAAAGTCTTTTTCATGGAGCAGTCTAGGTCTAGGAATGGGTAGATGAGATGAAGGGTTATACCCCTAACCCTTACATTCATATCATTCTTACTTATATTTATATGAAATATTTATTTGAAAATCTTTAATATTATATGTCCACTTTCTTACTGCTCTTACTGGTACATATCTTCACAGCTTTTGTAGTGCGGGAAATAGTAATTTTAGGAAATTGCTGTAAAGCAAGTAGGAATTAAATTATTAGTTATGTAGTTATCTATATTATGTCCCATTATTACAAAGGTAAGATACTGTAGGTGTACACTGTACATGTACATAGAAGAAGACTTAAAGAAAACCTCACCCAAAGAAATCATTAATTGTTCTGAGAGGTTTATTGTACTCTTGCCCATTAATCTACATGACTCCCCACCAAAGTGTATGAGAGAGGTATAAGTAAATCAAGCAAATTATTCATATTTATAAATGCTTCCTTCTTACTGTGTGTGGTGATGAAGTATTACATTCACTTGCTATTATCTAATTTGTACTATAATTATCATAGTGCAAACTGTATTTAAATAAGTTGTTGCTCTTCTGGGGTGTTGGTTTCCGTCATTATAAATGAAATAGATTTGCCAACTGCTATATTTTAGTATTTTTGAATTAACAAGTTCAAATTGTTCCCATATTTATACATTTTTTCACCACATGTAATTTTGACCTTCTCAGCTATGATTTTCCTCATTGAAAAGAAAATGTTTTGTTATTGAGCTAAAAGTCTTTCCGACTAGAACTTGGTGCATGATACATGTATAAGTTTGCCTGGTACGCCAGTACCCATGGCATGCTAAAGGCATTACATTATGCATAGAATATCTTCATCTATATATCTCTTATACATTTTCGTAAGAATATTGTACATCAATAGACATGAATAAATCTCATCTTTAAGCAAACCTACACTTATTCTGTGGGGGTGAGCTTTCCTTTAGATAGAAAGATTAGGCAGTGACATGATATAATTGGCTAAGATATCTCCAGAACCAAAGATAACAAGAGATACATATTGGCCTATTGCTCATGAAACAAATATAAAGAGGAAGAGATGTACAGGTAATAGGAATGGATACAGTACCAATAAAGAAAAGGTAATTAATAGACTGATAGAGAGAGAGAGAGAGAGAGAGAGAGAGAGGGGGAGAGATTGAGATGTAAGGAATAAGAAAGAAAGAAGAGCGGTAAGAAGGAAGAAAAGAAATTGATTTCATCATTTTCAGCATGTCAGTGATTACTATTGTCAATTATTACATTTTAATAATTTAATACTGTAGGTACATTATAATCAGATGAACCTAATTCTATGTATGTACTTGCGTATGTGGAAGAGATGAGAACAAAATCATGTTCCCATGAATCTCATTGATGAGAAATGGAGCAAGTATAATGTGAGTGGATCAATATTCTGTGTGAAATATACTTTCCCCATAGAATAGCGATAGAGTGCTGTGTCTGTCTGCCAGGTTCATTATCATGCTCCCACAGCATTCTACAGCACTCTACAGCACTGCTCTGCTTTGAATAAGAGAGAGAGAGAGAGAGTGGATGGAGAGGGGTATTATGGGTAGACGGTGTGATAGTCTAGTCAGTGGCAGTGCATGTGCTCCTGATGTTGGGAAAATGACTTCATCCCATTTGGAAGGCTTTGACTATTAAATGGCTTATAAATGATGCTCTTGAAGCAGGGGGAGAATGTGTATGAGAATGGATGTCAGTGTTTGTTATGTTGGCATCAGTGCTCTCAAGATCTGGCTCAAGTAAGTGAATTATGAACATATTTAGCTTTCAGGGTGAGTTCTATCGGTTGGATTGATGAGCCCTAGCTGTGCTTCATAATAAGTCTTACATCACACATGAATGTATGCCTACATGTAGGTTTGCATGTAGCATATACTACTACTTGTACTGTAGTCTAGATTTATAGCCAGGACATGCAGGCCTTATTATACAACACCTGAGTAAATCCTTGTCATTTGATTGGACCATTGTTGATCACATTTTTTCAATAGATATACTATTGCACGGGTGTGC